>CM074951.1:3881185-3897035 GCA_037577455.1 Pangasius macronema
CTGCTTTAGACACATCAAGCCTGCATTCATATGTCCGCTGTGCCTATTTCTCTTTCACTGCATGTGTGTTTTTTTTTTTTTTTTGTCATGTAGCTCCACTGCAGTAATAATGAGCTCTGATAGCTCTCGTGCTACGCCTCAGAGATCACATGTGGTCATGTGATCAGACATAGCCCACATTCGCAAAACCCACCGAACAACTAGTAGGAGAGATGTAATGCTGAAATATTGTTCGATATTTAGATTTTTTTTTTCACGTCCTGGAAATGATAAAACCTCGCAAAAAATGTGTAGCAGTGAAGCACTGATAGCTTTCATTTATTTTCAGGACTGCGATGATGAATCTGATATCAGTTGAATTCCCAGTAGTCATTCCTGGAAAGCCTTGTGGGTAATGGCAGGCCGTCCCCGGATGGCACCCGGTTGCCGTGGTGACGTAATGATGCCGGATGCACCCCCACGGCAGCTGGTGGTTGCCAGAGCGACGGTGCTTGTCGGCCCCATTTGTCAGGCATTACATCATCGAGGGATGATGTCATCGTAGTAGTGTATTCCCAGAGCGATGTTGGAAGTGTGCCAAAATGGATCTCTTTAATGGCTATCTGATGTCTACTAACCCACATCAGACACTACACACACACACACACACACACACACAATGTCTATTTCTGTGCAAGATACAATACTGTATCTGTGCACTTACCTGCTCATAAAGATGGCTGTACCATTGTTGTTGTACTCTATAAAGCCATAAATAACCATCGACATCCAGCCATCCTCCATCTTCCAGACATGCTTAGTAGTGTTGTTTTTTTTCCGTTTATTGCTACAATCAGTGCATATCTCTGATTTATTATATCCCCATAAATCTTCGGTTTATGCTCGTGCACCTTATGTCACATTGATCTGGAAATCTGGCCTCCATTAGTGAAGAGTGTTCTGAGTTCAGCGTCCTTACTGTAATATTTACACCATGCACTTGTGTTTGATTTCCAATTCCCTCATAAAAATGTCATTGGTGAATATATTGCGCTTCCTGTTGGCCTGTAAAATGCAGTCTGATTGATCTCCAGTGTTAATGAGGCTGTGTTTAGCTGGAGCAAGTCAAGCGGACAGACACGGCCTTTACTCCATTGTTCCCTTCTTCCTTTGTTATTTAAAAGCTTGTCTGTGTTATCATATCAGGGGTGTAAAGGGCCGAGACGGCACATCAGGGCTTTTCCTCTATCTGAAAACCTCCTGAGGGAATAGTGCACTTTAGTGTGTGTGTGTGTGTGTGTGTGTGTGTGTGTGTAGGGGGGTTGGTGGACCCATATGTGTTGGGTGAAAAAGGATGACTGAAGTGCAGATGACAATATCTGATATCTTGATTAATGGCTGTGATTTGGCAGAGTGAAAGTGGTAGACAGTGATAGACAGTGTGTGTGTGTGTGTGTGTGTGTGTGTGTGTGTGTGTGTGTGTACACTCTCCTCCGTCATCAGAGCATCAAAGGGTCGTGTGTGGGTGGGACAGATGCTGAGCTGCCACAAGGGGTGACGCGTGTGTGTGTGTGTGCGTGTGTGTGTGTGTGTGTGTGTGTGTGTGTGTGTGTGTGTGTGTGTGTGTATGTGTGTGTGTGTGTACGTGTGTCCCCACATTCATGTGTTTTGGGAACTGGATTGACAGTGTTGTCATGGAAACCAGTATATTCTGCACACACGCCATGTCTGTAGTCCCTAGTCATCTTCTCTCAATCTCAAATTTCCTTTTTCTTTCTTTCTTCGCTCCTCTCTTTTGACATTTCTCTTGATCTGTTTCTTTCTCTCACTCTTTCAGTGTCTTCTCTATTGCTTTTTCTTCTCCTCCAGTTATTTCTATTACTCATTTTCATTCTCTTTCACTCTTTCCTCACTTTACACAATAAAACTTTATTCAATACATCCCTCTCACTCTTTCAGTGTCTCTATTTCTTTCTCTTTTCATCTCCTTAGAGAGAGAAGAGTGACGTTGAGAGAAATTTCTTTCTCTCTCTCTCACTCTTTGTACATTCTCTTCTCCATTACTTGCTCTCTATCTTTATCTTTTTGCTTTGTTCTCTCACTGTGCATCTCTTTCTGTATCTCTTTCATAGCGTCACTATTTTGATGCATCTTTCTTTCTCATTACTCTCCCTCTCATTGCCTTTTCTTTTTCCTCTCGTTCTCTCTCTCCCCGAGTTCTCTCATTCCTCTTCCTCTTAAATCATTCCTTTTCTCTTCCTGCATCTCAGACCTGCTGTCTCTTTCTCTTCTCCCTTTCCATCTCTCTCACTCCATTTCCGACTCTCCCTGCTCTTTTTTTTTCTTCACTCTTCATTTCCTTCTCTCTCTGCACTCATTCTATCCCTCTCTCTTTTACTTTCAGCATCTCAATATCTCTTACTCGCTCTTGCAATCTCTCTCGCACTCGCTCTTTCCCTCCAATCCGTCCAGGAAATGGCTGTCCTCCGCGGTTGCCATGCCAACTGCCTGCAGCCCGGGTGGTGTGCGGCGGGAAGCGTGATAATGACATTACTCTCACAGGGCTAAGTGCGCTCATCCTTCACTTCTCTCTCTCTGTCTCACTCTTGCTCTTTTCCCAAATCCTTTCTATTCCTGTCTTCACTTTCCTTATCTATTTACCCCCCTCTCCTGCTCCTCTCTCTCCGTATATGTGTGTTTGTGCTTGTGTTTGTGCTTGTGTTTGTGCTTGTGTTTGTGTATGTGTATGTGTGTGTGTGTGTGTGTGTGTGTGTGTGTGTGTGTGTGTGGGCAGAATAGTAGGCACTAGCGGTGACTCTCCTAGCATTACCAAGTGTGGAAGGGGGAGGCTTTGGAATAGGAAACTCCTCCCTCCTCCCCTCACACACACACACACACACACACACACACATACGCACACACACACACGCACGTACAAACACACACCACGCACAAATACGGTCACGCATACACACACAGACTCACTCGTCCCCCAGCTTTGGTTCCAAATGAAGCGGCGGTGTTTAACAAAGGCGATCTGGATGCTTGAGGCTGGCTCACTGTTTGTCACCTGACCTAATGGTGCGTAAATGTGTGTGTGTGTGGTGTGTGTGTTGTGTGGGGTGTGTGTGTGTGTGTGTGTGAGAGAGAGAGAGAGAGCAGGAGCAAGGCAGAGAGATAGAATCAGAAGGGGAGGGAGCGAATGTGAGTGAAAGTGCTGTCAGCCATTTTTTTCCTTCCTCCCTCCTTTTTTTCCTTCCTTTCTTGCTCTCTCCTGATTGGTGGAGGAGATCTAGCTAATTACCTCCAGCGTCGTGGATGTTCCAGCTATCTGCTTGTTTTCTTTGCATCCTGCATGGATGGATGAATGGATATGTGCGATGTGAAACTGAAGAGTGCTCTGTGAGAGCTTGAAGCCGGAGCATCCGGAAGGTTCTTTGGCGATACAGCTAGTGAGAGAGTGAGAGAGAGAGAGAGAGAGAGAGAGAGAGGAGGATAGCAGGAGTGAGCAGGATGCTAAAATTTCGCTGCGCTCCTGCGCATCCATTATGAAGCCATTAGTGAGCGGCGGCCATGGAGTCTCCAGCCAGGCTGATAAAAGCCCTGTGAGTATCGACCTTCGACTGGCACTGATCAGATTAACATGCTTCGCTGAAACAACGATGGATGGAGTTGAACAGATGGATGGATGGATGGATGGATGTTTCGTTCGTTTTCTTGAGATGACTGGTTGTGTGACTCGGTGGTCATGGAGATGTGTGTTTGTATGTGTATCCATGCAAGGCTACTTTTAAATGCAGGTGTGTGTGTGTGTGTGTGTGTGTGTGTGTGTGTGTGTGTGTGTGTGTGTGTGTGTGTGTGTTTGGACAAGTATCACTGGCTGATGCATGCATAAGTAGGTGTATGTGTTATTTGAAGCCCACAGGAGTGTGTTGTGGTGTTTTTTTTTGTTTTTTTTTTAAACTAGATCACCTTGATCTCATTCGTCCATTGGTTGTGGACACACACATACACACACTAGTGAGTGATACTTGTCTTCATATTCTAGATTATTACACACACACATGCAGTTATGCAGTAGAGCATGCATAGGTAAGGTGTGTGTGTGTGTGCGCGCATGTATGTTATTTGAAACCATTAGGAGTGTGTTGGGTTTGGGAATGGCTTGATCTCATTCACCAGTTGGTTGTGTAATGTGTGTCAGTGTGTTGACTATGTGCACAGCACGCGTACACCCACACACACACACACTGATGGTGAGTTTATTTTGTGTCTTTGTGTTATTTGCAGCCCCCAGGACAGGGTGCATTTGTGTGTCTGTTGTGTTAGTGTGTTGGCAATGTGCATAGTACATGTGTGTGATTTGTAGCCTTCAGGAGTGTGTGTGTGTGTGTGTGTGTGTGTGTGTGTGTGTGTGGTGTGTTTTACTAGAAGCCATTCAGTGGCTTGATCCCATTCATCCATTGAGGGGTGTTTATCATGTGACTTTGCCACTGTTTTGTATGGAAATAAGAGAAAAATGATGTATATTGGTTGAGAAGTTGCAGGCAGTGATGAGTGTCTGTTCTGCAAAGAGAACTGGAGGTACAGTGCTGAAAACATAGCTGTTTTTTATGCTTTGTGTTGCCGGAAATCATTTTATTGTGTTAAAAAATACATTTTGCTTTTTCCCTCCCAAACAAATAGACGGTTGATAAACTAGCTTCAAGGATCTTCTGTGTGTGACAGCAGGAGAATTTGAGTTCCTCTCAGACTATCGTTGGCTGTGTTCCAGCACTGTTTTTGCTATTAGTTGTAAAGGGGTTCACATTATGACATCTGTCACCAAGAAAATGAAACATGCTTGAAAATATTGGAGCGATCACTCTCTTTCTCAGACTGAGAAAAATTGCCTCAAGCTGTCGCGGAGCTGATTGGTGGTTGTCGCCGAGCCCCTAAATGAATCGGTAATAATGTAATGTGCACTATGCTTTGGATTAAAAATTGATTCTGTTGTACGAGCAATGAAATGTGGTAAAATTCTTATCTGTGGTAATCACACACACTGGGTAGATAGAGATTAGGCTGAAATAGTGAAGGGTTCCTTTAAGCTGTGTGGGCGTGTTTGGTTGCTCATGCTTTATCGTGTGTGTGTGTGTGTGTGTGTGTGTGTGTGTGTGTGTGTGTGTGTGTGCGCGCGTGTGCATATTGGTGGTACATGCACAGCATCGGAAAGCAATCGGTTCTTGACAGCTGAGAAAGACGTTGAGATGTAAATGAATTGATCTCCTGTCAGCCATGATGGTGAAGGTTCTTCAGACGGCCTTGCCTTCGAATGGAAGCATTTGTGTGTTGGGGCAAATCTTGGTCGGTATCAGATGTCTCCACAAAAAGGAAAACCTTATTAAATAAAATGTGCTACTTTTATTTGAAAAAAATCTAAAAGAACCAAAGGTTACTGTGGTTAAGGTTAGCATTAGATCTAGGAGTAGCATAGCATTAATTAGCTGCATTAATAATTATGTTAATGGAAGGACTTCACGAGGATAGTAATACTCCGGAGGAACGTTTTGGCCTGATGTAGGTGTCGCAGTTTATCAGTATAAAAGAAAGCATCATAGCGAGAGCTGACTCGTTCATTTGCTTCCAAATTTCTCTTCCCCCCCGCCCCCAAAGCTCTAAATCTATATCGGATCATTTTCTCTATTTGGAGCATCCCAGTTTACAGTTGTAAAGCCAGTGTGTGTGTGTGTGTGTGTGTGTGTGTGTGTGTGTTCGTGTGATGACTGCAGGAAGAGGAACACTATTATACACTGAGTTGCAAGTTTATTACGTACTGTCAACTTATACAGGTATATTGTACACACATGAACACTGCCCATTGATTAGGTTAGCAGACTTGTTTAATATGTACATGTAGGTTTGTACTTGTACGTGTAATAGTCTCATTTCGTTGTTAAGCTTTTGTTGTAAATGAATGACTTAAAATTATGAAACACCATAGGAAAATTCAATCGATATTAATCCACCACGTGGCAACCAAGCTAGGTCACCCACTGGTTAGGACTTCAGGAGTTGGATAGAAGACCTTAGTGTCTGATGAACCTCTAGCTGATTTATTTATTTATTTATTTATTTTATTCAAACATCAGCAAAAGAAATCCAAATGAAATCTGAGATTCCATCAACTATGCTCACATAAAAATCTTATATATAATGAAAGCATAAAAAAAGAAAGGTCTGCCAAATCAGCAGCGTAATGGAAAGATTTGATATTCATTCATTCATCTTCAGTAACTGTGGTCAGGGTTGTGGTGATGTTTGCTTCTGTCAATTAAACTGACAGATCTCATCTTTATGAGCAGGCCAAATTTTTCACCTCAGGCTAGTGTATATGGATGGAAAATCCCACACAAACATAATTAGTAGAATCAACCGATCCAACACATGTAGAGCACTGTTATCTGGCTTTGATTTATATATTTATTTATTTATTTTTAATAATTATGTACAGTCAATTAGCCATGAGATTAAAGGAACTTAGTTAGCAACAGTGTGCCCTTTGAAACAGAAACTAAATCTATAAAAGTGCTGAAATGGCAATTAATCCAGCCAGGTCTGTCAATGGATTTGTTTTCTTCAGGGAAAAATGAGATAATTATGGAATGGCCAATCAGCACCACTGTTAGCATTGATTTATCGGTGTGTAACGCATCCTTTTTACATTAGCACGAAGCGTTACCGGTTTTCAGTGGTTCATTGCTCATCCTGGGTTTTAACCAGTTCAGTGAAACATTGAGAATCTGTTTCTATTTACCAGCTCATTGCTCAAAAACATCAAGTCCCAGTCTTAATAATACTTAGACCCTCTCAATGAAATGTCATTGAAATCTGTTGCTTGCTGCTTGCTAGTATGAAAGCTAGCGAGTCAGAATATTTTAGAGATTGCTATTGATATTTCCTAGAAATTTGAGGCATCCATTTTGTGTTATTTGATGTACCACAGCATTGTTGCTGTGTACAACAGTTGTTGCATTGTACATTCTCAAAGTATAATTTGTCAGAAATCGTTGTTTTCTATAACAGCAGCTCTGATGGTTGTTCTGGTTTCAAGGCAAATC
Source organism: Pangasius macronema (assembly GCA_037577455.1). Lineage (NCBI taxonomy): Eukaryota > Metazoa > Chordata > Actinopteri > Siluriformes > Pangasiidae > Pangasius > Pangasius macronema. The sequence continues at coordinate 3,888,265 of CM074951.1, forward strand.
ACAGGTTTGTGTTAAGGTGTTTATCTTTACTATAGTAACAGATTCACAGGGACTTGTATGGTGGCCATGATGTGTGGTGGCCATGGATCTATGATAAATTAAAAATATCATATAAAAACATATGAGATGGTCTGAGTTTTCTGTGTGAAGTTTTGTTTAAGGAGTCTCCAGTGTCAGCACTGTAACAGTCAGAGATAAAGCTGTTCCTTGAAGTTTTCTGTCATTTTGGTGGTGTTGCTGTTTAATGGAGTAGCTGATGTCAGTTTCCTTACCAGTGTTTATACGTTATAAAATGAATGTGGTGTTTGTGTGTATGAGAATATCTGCTCTGTTTTATCTGACTCCCTGCTGAAGTGCTTTAATCTCTTGATCCTCTTGGCTCAGGAAATTGAGAGGCCCCTGGAGTGCTGCTGAGGCTTATGGGATAGCTGTGAAGCCTTTGGTCCTCCAATGTCAGCCTTTTTCTATAATGACACACACTTTCATATACACACACATCACAGCATGCATTTTGTACTTTTAAGTACAGCAGTGCTCCAGTAATGTAGGTCTGCAGAAATTTTGGGAAAATCAAGCCGCTTATAAACCGTGCGTGTTTAAGCAGGGATTTGCTATTCTTACAGGAAAAGCCCATAGCGCACACATTTACTTTAAGTTTTAGCTTTTTAAACAGCAATTTTTTTGTCCATCATGTCTCTAGACACCTACTGTGGTTGATCAGCTAAATTACTCTTGTCTTTTCTTCCTGAAACAGAAACCGAGACAGAGCAGAAATGCTGTGTCTGCCTTCCATCTAATCACTGACTTACTGGCCAAGCCCGAGAGGGAAGCATGTGTCCTCATTACCATCAGTCTACCCACATACAGACAAATTAAAGGAAAAAACAGACACTCTGTTATCCTGTGGAAGGCATTTTTTTGGCATGGTTTGAGTCCACTTGTTCCCTTTAGACGGATGTTTCACTGTAAATTAATACAACCTATTTTTCTGATCACGTTTGTCCTATGATGAAACATAAAACCTGATGTTAGTGGTCTCTTCCAGAATGACCTCGTCCCCATCCACAGGGCATTCGGGCTCACTAAATGATTTGATCAGGATGAAAATTGTATAAATCACATGTGATGGTCATCACAGTGATCAGATCTCAATTCAGTTGAAATGCTTATGTGAGATTTTACACATCTCTGATTTCTCTACCCTCATCATCAGAGCACCAACTGAGAGAAGTACCTTTCTGAAGACTTGTAGAGTCAGTGCCAAGGGGCATTAAAGCTATTCTGGCTGCTCATGGTGCCCCAATGTCTTACTAAGACTAAGACGTGTTTGATTTTCCTTTAATTTGCCACATGACTATGTACTGTATATACTGTATTTACATACTGTAATTGGACACTTTGTCAATGTTTGCCTGGAACCCACTTTGCAGTGCCACATACAGGTCAAATTTACTGCTAATATGGATCTCGAGTGGCAGAACACAAAACAATGCCACGGCCATCCATGCCAAGGAGTGGCATCTGAGTGGGAGGGATGGCATGTTCTGTCTCCCGTCAATCACACTGGCACCAGCCAGTCATGGTCATCTGTGAGGTCATGTATTCAGAAGAGGGCAGACAGCGCATACCTCCGAGTATGCTGCCCTGTGAGGCAGCATGAGCAGCACTTCAGAAAGTTGTAGTTGCTTAGCTTAACCTGGTTGGTAGCTAGTGTTTGATAAAGGGGAGCTGGATGGTGGATGGGAATTTGCCAGGACCTGTAGATAGTGATTTGTAAGTGTTGAGATTCTGTTGGTTGTGACTAGCTCATTTGCGGGTTTTGTTAATGCTGAATGTCTTGGGTGATATGAGATTCTCTCAATGCTAAACAGCTTATTTGTGGTATGATGAGGTTTGGTTATAAAAAATGGCTTGTTTGAGGGATGCTGGGGTTCTGCAGATGTCTAATGCCTTATTTAAGGAATGTTGGAATCCTGTGGATTTGTTTGAGAGGGCTTGAAGTTCACTCTATAATGAATGGCCCCATATGGACGGCCTGAAGAACTGTTTGGATTGCTGGGGATGGTGCCACCTGGGGGCTGTGGAGATGGTNGCCACGAGCAGTTTCGTACTCAGGACTCCATCAGTGGACAGTGGATAGATTTTAACCAACCGGACTTCTTGCAAAAAATGTGATGAATTTATTGGTTGCACAATTGCACTATTTGTCCTTATAGTACACAGTAATAGAAGGGATTTATTTATAACTGAACTATCCATTGCACCCAGATGAGGATGGGTTCCCTTTTGAGCCTGGTTCCTCTCAAGGTTTCTTCTTCATATCATCTCAGGAAGTTTTCCTTGACAACGTCGCCACTGGCTTGCTCATTATGGATAAATTCACAGTGATAAATTCAAATATTTAAAATATATTTTTGTGAATCCATTTATTTCTGTAAAGCTGCTTTGTGACAATGTCCATTGTGAAAAGTGCTATACAAATGAAATTGAATTGAATTGAATTGTATTATTGTCTTCTTTGCAGCCGTAAAACCAGCAAACAACATTCTCTTTTGTATTAAGCTCATACAGACACCAGAATCATCATTAAGGGTTAGTAAAGTAATCAATTTGTAGTAAGGAGGATAAAACCGATAGGACACTCCCAAAACATATGAAGAAAAGTACCTGATGATACAGTATTACATATATGGCAGTTAAAATTTGGTTGTAGTTTCATTTTGAATCTTTTGTAAGGAGTTATGTATGCTCTATGAATGACTTTGAAGTGAATAAGATGATGAGCCAAGTTTTTAGAAGTTAAGCTGAGGTTAGACCACACTTTCTCCCAGTCGACAGATAAATTAAGGTCAGATAATTCCCAATTTCAGATAGATTTGATAGAAAGAGGTTTTATAATACAATCAATAATTATATTATATATTAAGGAAACAGATCGCCGACCAGAAGATAGTGCAATCCAATCTTGCATAGGATGAGAGGAAATGGGAGATGCCCAAGGAACTCCATATTCTTTGAGAGCAGAACGCAATTGAAGACAGACAAAATATGCAGATGCTGATAAACAAAACTTAATTCTTATTGTAGGAAATGGTCAGGTCCTGGTCATCATTATATATATATATATATATATAATCACTGCACATGTTTATGCATCTTGGTCAAAGAAGACCAAGAGGGCTGGACAAATAGAAGATTTCCACATAAAAAATTAAACTGTGCCATAAAGGTGTACTGTTACAAAATTTGAAGGTCCTCCTATCAGACGTTCAATTGTTTTCCAGATTTTAACAGAATTAGCCACAACCGGACCAAATTTATAATTATCACCTTTTTTTTCCTGTGCCAGTAAATAAAATATCTTGGAGTCTATTTGGTTTAACCTTGTCAGCTTAAATCAGTCTCCATGAAACTTTAGATTGAGGATCAACCCAATTATGAAGAGCCTTAAGTTGAAACGACCAATAATACAATTCAAAATTTGGTACAGCCAGTCCTCCTGCATGTATAGGATGTTGTAATGTGGTAAGTTTGATTCTGGGTCATTTATCATTCCAGATAAAATGAGAAAGTATGGAGGTGATCTCCTTAAAGTAACCTGGAGGGGGAAAAAGTGGCATCATAGAGAATAAAAAGTTAAACCGAGGTAACAATTTCATCTTAACTGTGGAGATTCTTCCTTAAAGAGATACTTTAAGATTATTCCATCTTTGAATGTCATTTTTAATCTTAACTAGAATACTATTAAAATTGTCTCTGGCAATCTTAATGATGATTTTATATATGGTAATGCCCAAACAGATGAAAGAATCCTTAATAGGGATAAATGAGGGAATAAAAGAATTAACCTTAACATTGTTAATTGGCATTAAAGCCGATTTGCTCCAATTTATTTTGTATCCTGATAAGCTACTAAAATGATACTCAAATTACTTAATTATACTAGAGACTGAAACATCAAAGTGGTCTAAATATAGAATAATATTATCAACGTACAATGAAGTAATATGATTATGATCATGAATCTTAATTGGTAATTCAGATTTCCTGATGGCTTGTGCTCAGTGTTCAAGAGATAAACAAAACAATAAGGGGGAAAGAAGATATCCCTGCCTCGTTCCCCGCTGTAGGGGAAATAATATTACTAGTCAAGACTGATGCTGCAGGTGAGTGGTATAATGTCTTAATCATAAAAATGAAATGTTCACCGAAGCCAAAACATTGCAGAACTGCCCACATATAATTCCACTCTAGCCTGCCAAAGGCTTTTTCTGCATCAAGTGAAAAAAACGCACAAGGGCTCAGATGAGAGTATGCAAAGTCAAGAATATGAAAGAGTCAAGCATATTGTCAGACGCATTGCGCCCCTTGATAAAACCAGTTTGGTCCTCCTTGGTCAAACTATGAATTACCTTCTCCATACGAGAAGCAAAATCTTTAGCATAGATTTTTAGATCACATGAGATATGACATCTAATGGATCTTTCCCTTTTTTAAGAAGTAATGATATCAATGATGTTTTTTGATCTCTGAAATACACCACGTTTAATTTAAAAATTAAAAGAATTAAGCATAAGTGTCCCTACCAAATCCCAAATTTCTAAATATAATTCAGGGGGTAGACCATCTAGACCCAGCGATTTGCCCTTTTGAAGGCTTTCTAGAGAGATGTGGAGCTCTTCTAAACTTAACGGGGCCTCCAAAGATTCTTTATCCACCTGTGAGATCCGAGGCAATTCCAATTTATCTAAATACTGCTTACAAATTGATTAATCAAAATCTGTTTCGGCTTTACACAGATTTGTATAAAAACCTTTAAATATGTCATTAATCGCCTCACGGTTTGTGGTGACCTGACCATTCAATTATTTTATTGCGCTGATATATGCCTTGGACTCACATTCTTTCAGCCTAAGGGCCAATAGGTGACGTGGTCTCTCTGATATGAAATAATATTTTTGCCTAGACCTGTGTAAGATAAATTCCACCTGTGACTGTGAAAGTAAATCATATTCTTCTTTTAAAGAGGACAGCTGTATAGCCTGTTGCTTAGTAAAATGTTTTTTTGTAGGTTTTGTAATTATTGGATTTTATTTTCTAGTTATGTTAACCAGTGAATTTTTGCTTTGGCAAGAGTAGAAGAGAAAGATATACAGAATCCTCGTATAGCACACTTAGTTGTTTCCCACAGTATTTGAGGATCCACATCAGCGGGCATATTAATTTCAAGAAATTCTTCATTGACTAATATACTTAATACTTAATAATGACATGTTAAAGTGCCATCTAGGGGATTTGGCTTTAATATCGGAAAGAGGAATATTGCACAACACAGCAGAATGATCAGATAATAAAATATAGAATTATCAATATAGAAATGGAGATGGAATTCTTCAAAGATCGATTAAGTTGAGCTCAGTGATAAATTTATTCAGTAATTTAGAAGATGGATTGGCTGTTGTATCAGATTGAGATTTATCAAAATCAGGATTTACGACAGCATTAAAATTGCCACCCACCACTAGTGGATAATCAGTCTGCTCAAGTAATGTATTGGAAATATTTGTAAAGAATGCACTGTTTGTCTCGTTCGGACCGTAAATAGAGACCAATGCTAACCTATTATTATGTATTTTGCAACGGATTAAAAACTAATCTACCCTCCTCATCACTTCCGGTATGTTCAATTGTTAAATGTAACTTACTGTTAACAAGGATAGGCACCCCTTTAGTTTTATTAAGAGCGCAGGAGAAGGCTGCCAATTTATAATACTTATTCTGGAAACGTGTCATGTCAGATTGTTTTAAATGTGTCTCTTGTATCAATGCACAGGAAATCGATTTAAGGTGTAAATATTATAGTATGCAGGTTCGTTTAACAGCAGAATTTAGGCCATTCACATTCAATGATAAAATATTTAGAATATACATTGAATATTCATAATCCCAAAACTGTATTTTTTAAATGAAAAAAAGCAAAAGCACTCCCATTCTGTAAGTAACATGTAAACTCTGGTGTGCATTCTAAATACCAAACCACTTAGATGAATAATCCTTTTAGAAATAAGATAAAATAAATAAAAGTATGAGTGTCTGTTGTAAAAAATAAACGCAACACAGAAACAGGAACAACAAAAAACTATAAACAATAAACAAATCAGAGCGCACATTACCATGAACATAGGTCTGATTGAGCAACAAAAAATGGTGATGATACGTGATCGGTCCACTTCAACGCAAGACATGTCCCCAAAAGGCCCACACAGTCAAAAATTATTGTAATCAAACCTACTCTCCATTGGACCCCTCCAAAAAAGGTTGTTAGTCTTACCAGTAAAGAGACAGTTGTGTAGGATAAATAGGAACAATATCACAGGAGGAGAAAAATAAAGATTTAACAAGTGTCCATGTCCACCTTGCTATTATCCTCTTCTGTGCAGCTGTAATCGCCATCATCCTGGTCATTAAGTTCTTCTCGCTGGGCCGAAAAGATGGAGATGGTGGCCGCTGTTTTCCCGTTGCTTTGTAGAGCTGCAGCATATGTTGTCTTCTGTGAGCTGATAAAATCCCCCGCTTTCTGAGGAGAGTCAAACATCATCTGCTTACCTTTGTGCCGTAGTTTAATTGCCGCCGGATAGATGAGGAAAGGCTGTAGACCTAGTGCCGTCATCTTCTTAAGGATTGGATTGAAGCTCTTTCTCTTAGTAGTTGTGGTTTGACTGAAGTCAGGAAAAAAAATAGCAGCGTGACATTATCCCGCGTGTATTTCACCGGGTATGCCTGCCGTGCACCCTTTAGGATCGCCGACCTGTCTTGCAATCTTAGCACACAAAAGATGAGAGTACGTGGCCGCTCAGCGTTACTTTTTCTTCCGTCAAAGACGCGAGAAGCGTGATCAATCTCGATGTCGTGGCCTTTCAGTGCTGGAATCCACTTGGAAAGATTGGCTCTGAGAAAGCCTGCTGCGTCGGAGCCCTCTGCCCCCTCCGGCAACCACACCAATCGTATGTTATTTCTCCTATTCCTGTCTTCAATGTCCGTCATTTTATCAGTAAGTTGTTCTAACTGCTTTCTCAAGTTCGTGACTGTCCTCCTCTCCTCACGTGCAGCTTCCTGAACAGAATCTACCCGGTCGTGTGTCTGCTTCGCCGTGCTAGCTACCTTTTCAAGTTCTGCTCTTAGCTATTTAACAAAATTGTTGGTCGCCTGTATGTCCATATGTAGCAATGCTGGGGTCAATGCAGAGTATACCGCATCTCTTACTGTTGAGACCACAACCAAATCTAAAGTACTTTGCTGCTTTTTAAGTGCGAGCTTGATACCGTTAGCGATAGCACCGTCGCAATCCTCTCTGGAGATGGTGGAATCTTTTTCTTTATTGGCGATTGCTCAATCTCTCTTTTCCGATTGTCTGTTGAAGTATTCATGATGGGTTAAATAGAGAGTGGTTCGAAATTTACCGACAGGTAAATACTAACTAACAAGCTTAATGATGATGAAGTATGAAGAGTAATGGCACAAGGAACGTGCTCCAGTGATGATGGATGGAGCAGATCAACAGTAACTGGGAAGATAAATACTCAACTCACTAAAAAAAAATAAAAAAAAACAATGAAATCATAATGGCTTATGACATCATGCAACACCCTATCACCATCCAAGTTGCACCAAACTTTGTGCCACATTTCTGTAATTTGTGCCACATTTGTGCTGTTATTTTACCAAGTTATTAAGTGATATATTTTAACTCACTCACACAAGACGTCTAATCACACTAGAAATATCTGTATGCAACACCACACAACATTAACTCCTAAAGTGTACCAAAAGAGTATTAAGTAATTTGTGCTGTTTGTACCATTGTGCCTTTATTTATATTTTCTATATTTCTTTATAATTTTCAAAAAGACATAATATATATTACTGTTAATGACATGCTCAGACATGATCAGCAGAGATTGGTTGTTGTGCCCAACTGTGCTTGGGTCAAAGGATCGGATAGATAAGAATAATTAGGGGTCCATGCACAAAGTGCTGGAACTTTATACATATAGACAACAGGACAGTCAGAGGATGCACAAGAAGTCGCATCACATTCCATAGGGGGTGCAAAAACTGAAAAACCAACTCCACAACCATATGATCCATATGAAGTTGAAAATCTTCTTTGGTACACATGCTAACATATTCTTTAAATATGATTTGTACAAATCAACAAACATGGCCACCAGCAGCCAGTCAACATCCAGCAGCCACTAACATCAAATCAAAATGTCCAACGAAAATTGATATGTTTGTACGTAGTGCCAAACCGAGGCTGTGTACCAAATTTTTTGCGAATCAGCCACAAAGTGGTGCTATAATAAGCAAATCTGCGTTTTTGCTAATAACTTGTAAGTGCATGCTAGCATATAATTCTTGCTTCCTATGAATCCTTGCATCAAGCGCTACAAAATGTATATCTCATTTTTATTTTTATATATAAAATGTATCTGCAATTCTAATTTTCTGAAAAACCTACTTTTTTAAACCCTTCCTAGGCTGTTTGTCTGATTCACACAGAATTAGGTATGCACCACCTCGAAATACTCCAGACAAAAACTTATCAAAGGAATTCTGTTTCATATATTCGTTGTGGAGATACAGTTGTGCTCATAAGTTTACATACCCTAGCAGAATTTATGGTTTCTTGGTCATTTTTCAGAGAATATGAATGATAACACAAAAACTTTTCTTTCACTCATGGTTAGTGTTTGGCTGAAGCCATTTAT
>CM074951.1:3902004-3932906 GCA_037577455.1 Pangasius macronema
CTGATTAGTGGTTGTAAAAGACATAATGTGACATGCTCACCGATTTAGTGTGTTTGCAACCAATGACAGCAGCTGACGGTTCTGGCAGTTTCGGACAATTTTGTATTAAGATCTCAGATTCTGACTGCTAATAATAAAAGAGTGGTAAAATCACACAGTCTCGCACGATGCTCTATGTTGTGGATAAAATCGACTGACTTGTAGATTTGTCAAAAGCCGCCANTGAGAAGTGACTGCTGGCCTGGTTGACATTTTGTGCTTGTAGCTGGAGTGTCTGTGAGGTGCAGGATGTTGTTTAACATGCTGTCTGCTCCTGTTGGAGCTTAGACACTGTGTGGGTAAACTGAATCTGAGGGCTTGTCTTGCTTTCTAGACACTGCTAGTAATGCTTCCTGGCTTCAGAGATGATTTTTTATTTTATATATATATTTTTTTGGAGATGATCGGTTTTGATGGTTAATTTTGGAGGATGTTGTTTAAAGCCCTATTAGACATGTGGTTATGTTAAATTTTTATATGATGATATTTAGCTAACCTTTATCACACTGTGCACATGACATTTGCTAGCCCAACCTAGGAAAAAACACAAATAGCCTTATTAGAAGAGTTACTGTTACCAACCCCAAGGTGATTATTTTTCAACTAACAGCACATAATGAATTGTTTATTGCCCTTCTACTACAGCAATTTGCCAACAATTACAATTTTTTTTATTTATTATAAAATGACCCTTCATGTTTTTTTTGTCCATTTATAGTTATGTTTAATGTTGTGGAAAATGCTTGTGTATTAACCCTCCTTGTTTCTTGGCCTCCAGCTCCCAGCGGACTTCAGCAGGCTACACCTGGCTGACGGGATCCACCCACAGGTGACCCACGTCTCCTCCAGCCTCTCAGGATGTAGCATCACCAGTGACTCCGGGAGCAGCAGCCTGTCCGACATCTACCAGGTAACACACTCTGTCCACCTTGTAGACATCTTACACATTTCAATGCTTTTGAGACCTGAAAAACCCCTTACACACTCCATAACTCTGTCTGATTATTTTTGCTGAATAATCCTTGCTTTTGAATAAGAGCCTATACAATTGCAAGCACTTACTTCTCTCAGTCAATATTTATCATTTAAATATTTTTCTTCCTGGAATGACCCCTATGAGCAGTGATGTGCTATCGAGTCAATTGTCTTGTTCAAAGAGAGCTGACCCATATGCAACTATCCATGTGTTTGTGTCTGTAAGCCTTCTCCAGCTCTGATTAATTGTGTTTGGCTTTGTGTTTGCTTCGCTGCTTAATTGATTCACTGAGTACATTTGTGATGTCCTCATGGATTAGAATGGTGTGTGCATGTGTGTGCGCATCAATTCTGTGATCTCGGCCTGATGGTCATCTATTGAAGTTTCTTTAGTGGCTGTGTGATGTAGTGAAAGAAGCCTCTTTCTTACACCTCCATCCTTTACTCCTTCCCTCAATCCTACTGCACTCCTGACATTCCCTACTGCACTCCTGCCATTCCCTACTGCACTCCTGCCATTCCCTACTGCACTCCTGACACTCCCTACTACACTCCTGACACTTCCTACTGCACTCCTGACATTCCCTACTGCACTCCTGACATTCCCTACTGCAGTCCTGACATTCCCTACTGCACTCCTGACATTCCCTACTGCAGTCCTGACATTCCCTACTGCACTCCTGACACTCCCTACTGCACTCCTGACATTCCCTACTGCACTCCTGACATTCCCTACTGCACTCCTGACACTCCCTACTGCACTCCTGACTCCCACCACATCCCCTGCCCTTACTCCCTACTGCACTCCTGACACTTCCTACTGCACTCCTGACTCCCACCACATCCCCCACCCTTACTCTCTACTGCACTTCTGACACTCCCTACTACCTCCTACCCTTACTCTATACTGCACTCCTGACACTCACACCTCCCACTCTCCCTCCCTACTGCACTCCTGACACTTTCTATTGCACTCCTGACTCTCATACCACCTACCCTTACTCTCTACTATACTCCTGACACTCCCTACTACCTCCTACCCTTACTCTCTACTGCACTCCTGACACTGACACCTCCTTCCCTCTCTCCCTACAGCACTCCTGACACTCTCTATTGCACTCCTGACTCTCATACCACCTACCCTTACTCTCTACTGCACTCCTGAAACTCCCTATTGTACTCCTGACACTTACACCTCCTGCCCTCTCTCCCTATTGCACTCCTGACACTCTCTACTGCACTCGTCGCTCTCCACACCCCATGCACTCACTCCCACTGCTCTCCTAACACTCCTTACTGCACTTCTGACTCCCCCACCTCCTACCCTCACTCCCTACTACACTCCTGACTCCCACACCTCCTACTTTCACTCCCTAATGCACTCATCACTCTCCACACCTTCTTCTCTCAGATCCTACTGCACTCCTGACACTCTCTACTGCACTCGTCACTCTCTACACTGCTTTCCCTCTCTACCAAATGCACTCTTGACGCACCCTTTTTTCTGCACTTCCTACTGCACATTGTTCCTCAATCCCTACTTCTCCTTTTCCTCATTGTTCCTCCTCTTCCTGCACACGTGAACCAGTTCAGAATATAAGGAAATGCAGAAATGTTGGCACCTGGATTAGGATCTCTAACACTGAGTTTTCTATATTAGTCATCTTTAGCTGATTCAGTTGTAACGCATCCAGACAGCTGGGTGCTCCTGTTGTCTCCCTGACGGTATCCCACAGTGCTTTGGGGCTTGGCGTAAAGAATCGGCCCTCATTCTCAGAGAAGCTAGCAACATGGCTGCCTTTTCTGCATGTAAATAAATCATTAGACAAGTTCTTCAGAGAGGTTTGAAAGCATTGATCCAAGAATAGCCGTCTGAATTATTAATGTTCACTTCACGCTCATCTGAGCCGTCCAAACAGTGCTGTGGATTGCACTCAGCGTCTGAAAAATAGATCAGCCCGTTTATCGGCGAGGCACGGATTTACAGCGACCGCCAGCATCTTCCTTGATTAGCTCTTAATGGTTTCCAAGCCAAAACATCTCTCCAGCTGCTTAACGTACATCACTCAAGATGGTCGATTTACACCTTGGCTGAAATCAGCAGGGAGCATAAATTGAATAAATGCAGTGTCCTGATGTGGTCTCAAACACATCGATTTGTCATACATGACCTTAACAACGATAAGTGCCAGGTAACGTATTGTGACATTTACAAGGACTTTATAGGTTTTGTTATGATGCCATTGATATGAATAGATGTGTTTTTTTTCTTATTATAATATAACAATCATTTTTTAAAATAAATTTTCTTCCTTTTAAGTTTGTTGATCCTCCTTTGCAGGCGTAGTCCAAAGCCGAAAGAAAGGTAGCATATTTAAGACACTCTTTCCCCTCACCCCACCCTCATTAGCTCCACCCTATAGAGGGAAAACCCCACCCACTCAGATCCAGCTAGATTCTGAGTGGCTCTTCATGCCATAGCGCGTGAATAGTTGATGAGTCATTTGGACATCAGTTGATTAGACGTGACGTGGTGCGGGTCCTGAAGCTCTTTTAAGTCCTCTTTTCCTGTCCTCTTTTAAGTCGAGCGAGTTGTAGTCCTTAGTACTCCTACTCGATGATGACAGGAGTGGATTTTTGCAGACATTACACCCATAGTGCATCGTGGGTGTTCTCCATTAGGCAAAAAGCATCTCTGAGGCAGGTGAGAGTCGTTCTTCGTGGGCTGTCTCATCACGGCTAATGCACGGTGCGCAGCTCTTTTGTTATTATAGTCTGTGAAGTGAGCAAGGTAGGCGACGGCCTGTGCTTACCTGCATGCAAAATTAGCTTGCAAGGTCTTTTGAAGCAGGTGACGTCTGTCTCCTTTCTCTTCTTCTCCTTGCCGTGTGTTTTGATGTCTCGAGGCGTCTCTCGCCCTCAGAGGTGCCAGACGTGACCTGGTTGACCGTCTTTGTGTAGTTATTGTAATGGAACTGATGAATAGAGTTGATGTGAGCTCTGAAGAGAGTCTATTTTTTGCTTTACTCATTCTCTGTATTTTATTAGTCATGTACTGATAGTGGGGTTTCCACTTTTAGGCTGTTTAATTGAGTTTATCAGTGATCACTTGAACTGGTAGATTTTTTTAAACTTATTTATTTATTTATTTGTTTATTTATTGGTTTGCTTACTTCCATACATATATATCTTATCTTTGTTCATTGCAGTGGTTTTTCTACGATGAGGACCTAGAATCTAAAATTAAACAAACAAACTAACGAATAGAATAGAATAGAATAGAATAGAATAGAAGGTTCATTGCAGTTATTTTTGATGCTGCTCCAGGCTCCATAGATTTTTGGATTTTAGGTTATTCTTAAAAATTCCATCCATCCATCCATCCATCCATCCATCCATCTTCGTATATTTGCTTTATTGCAGTGGTTTTTGATACTACTCCTGGATCTTAGTTTTTTTAGGCCTCTAGGTTATCCATCCATCCATCCATCCATCCCTCCATCCATTCCTATTCTTATCTTATTTTATATTTGCTTTATTTCAGTCTTTTTTATACTACTTTTGGATCTTAGATTTTAGGCTTCTAGGTTTTTCTTAAAAATTCTACATGTTTATCCATCCATCCATCCATCCATCCATCCATCCATCCATCCAACTTCTTGTCTTATATTTACTTCATTGCAGTGGTTTTTGGTTTTCTACTCCTGGACAACTTGGCTGTATTCTTCCACATGTTAATTATTGTACAAGTTTATGAGATGCTATCAGAAGATGCTATCAGATTATTTAAGTTGCATGTACGCAACATGCTATGTGTTGGGTTATATTGGATTAAAGTTGTTGTCAGACTTCAGGAAATCTGATTAAGACCCCTAAATATGAGATTATTCAGCACATATATACCATTTTTACATCTGTGTGATCTACAATCAACACCTAGATGCTGTATGATTGATGGAAGAAATTAGAATTTTGTTTGCATTCTTAGAAAACCTGATTATTGACTGTATTTCAACATTTCATTGGTCTCATTATCAGATTACTGAGGTGTATGTAAACACACTGTATTGATAATTTCTTGCAAAATCAGATTTCTTGCACTTTTCAGATTATTTTCTAGACATGGAGTCACTCTGACACGCAAGAAACTGGGGATCCGGTGCCTCTCGCTCGGTCCGCTGTACCTGGACTCACCGGACGGGGAGACTGCCGTTGACTCCGAAGAGGACGACGATGAGGAAGACATCGAACGCGCCTCCGATCCGCTCATGAGCCGAGACATCGTCCGTGACTGCCTGGAGAAAGACCCCATGGACCGCACGGATGATGACATCGGTGAGACATGCCCACAGGAAGTGTTGAGTTTAAGTGCCTGTGAAATGGACTGCGAGAGATAACTGTAAGAGCTAAACTTAAGCAAAGTGCAAATGCTTGCTTGAGGAGGGAGAGGTGAAGCAAGTATATGTCATGGTGGACTGAGGACAGTGGTTGTTGGTGGTTGGTGGTTAGGGGGTTGGGTAATATTTTTTCTAGGTCAGCTGTGCGACAGGGCTTCCCTGAGCGCATTAAACTTTGATTTGCAGGCCGTCGCTTCACGCTGACACTCTAACACAAACCAGCCAGGACCCAGACACGCCGCGGGCAGCAAGGGGGCACCACACATGCGTGCGCACACACACACACACACACACACACACACACACACACACACACTCACACTCACCCCCCTTTTCCCAGCTCTGTCACATACCAGCTTGAGACGAACTTGATTTATTAAATGCAGCAAGTGACAGGAAGAAAGTAACCACATCTTATTTCCTGATGAGCGCAGTAAACACTGATGCAAAAATGAATTCTGAATTATTTATTTTCCCTTCTTGGATTTTGTGAGACATGAACTAGGGATGAAAAGCGACCTTCGAGGTGCATTAGTATTGGCCCCCTTCATAGCCTCCAGAACTCACTTTCTGTTTCTCTCCTTCTCTCTCTTCTGTCTTTCTGTTTCTCTCTGTCTCTCTCTCTCTCTTTGTCTCGGTTTGTTTCTCTCTGTTTCTCTCTCTTTTTATGTCTCTCCTTGTTTCTCTCTCTGTTTCTGTGTCTTTCTGTATGTCTCTCTGTCTGTATATTTCTCTGTCTGTCTCTCTTTCTCTCTTTTTTTCCTCTCTGTCTCTCACTGTCTCTTGTCTCCTTCTCTTTTCCTGTCTCTCTCTGTCTCTCTTTGTGTGTCTCACTCACTCTGTGTCTTTCTCTGTCTCTTTCTTTCAATCTCTCTCTCTCTCTCTCTCTCTCTCTCTCTCTCTTTCTCTGTTGTGTTGTTTTTCCACTTTGTAACATGTCTTCTTTCTGTCTCTCCCTGGTCCACAGAGCAACTGCTGGAGTTCATGCACCAGCTGCCAGCCTTTGCAAACATGACCATGTCGGTGAGGAGGGAGCTGTGTGCTGTCATGGTGTTCGCCGTTGTGGAGCGAGCTGGAACCATCGTCCTTAACGACGGCGAGGAGGTCAGTCTAGTTAACCATTTTATTTATTTATTTTTATTTTAATCTCCTGATTTTTTTTTTTTTTCATTTTATTTATTTGACAGTGTAATTCCACTACTACTTTATGAAGCTGGCCTGTCTTTCTTGGAGTATAAACAATACTTTCTATAAAAGAAAAGAAACATATTGTGATTTATAGTGCTGATAAAATACACTGTATCTGAATGTTGTGTGTAGCTGGACTCGTGGTCGGTGATCCTGAACGGCTCGGTGGAGGTGACGTACCCTGAGGGCCGCACCGAGATCCTGTGCATGGGCAACAGCTTCGGCGTCTCGCCCACCATGGAGAAAGAGTTCATGAAGGGAGTGATGAAGACCAAGGTGGACGACTGTCAGGTGAGACCACGGACATGACGCCATTTTTCTTGCTTCCTATTGGACTCTCTATCAAGCCACATTGAGTTTGCAAAAGACACTATATAAATAAAACATGCAGAAGAGAGCAGCTTCCATGTGTAAAAAAAAATGCTGGTTGTCTTTCAGAGTTTCTACACAGCCTGAGAGAGTCTCCATTGTCTTCTTTCCCAGTTCCATTTGGTTCTTATAATAGCTTCTTTTATGGTGCATTAAAATAATGAGTGTGTATAATGAAGTGAATTAGGCAAAATTTGGCAGCATTTCAGTCCACCAGACTCATCAGGTTTATGTGTCATCAGCAGCCTGGTGCAGCAAATTCAACTGTTTCTCCAAAACAAAACCAGACTGAAACGTTGGCAGTCTGCACCAAAAGACTACCAACATACAGCTGAGTGCAAAAGTTTGCACACCCTTACTTTTAAAGTGATTAAACCAACCAGCAATTTAATATGAAATCTATTTCCTTCATGACTTAAATTGATTTTCTTCAGTTTTGGATGTTTGGGAATCTCTCTGGCAGCTGTTTCCCCCCTCACACTCTTTATTTCTTCCGATTTTGAATGATGTTTTTTCCCATGTTTGTAACAGTCTCCCTGAATGCCCTGATATCTCTTTTATCTCCTTCTTCAGCTCAGTAAAACATCAACACTTTCTGTTTAGGTCACATTTTCACGTTGACTCTTAATTCGAGTGTCGTTTGACGAACTGACAAGCTCCGACAAAATTGAAGTACGAAATTTATTCTAAGTGTCATTTGTACAAATGAATGTTGTAAGTCAGTAAATATCATGCTGAAAACAAGTCAGATAAATTAACTAAAGGACATAAGTGGACTTGCTGACTTTAAGGAAGAGATCTGCGAATCTACCCTCGAAGTATTTAGGCCATTTTGACTGTATTGGTTAGCTGGTAAAATCAGCTGATGTTAAGGTTCCACAGCATTTTCAGCACAAATCAGTGATAAAGCAGCAGTACCATCAGAGAGATTACCACAATATCCTTGTGGTGTCAGTATTTACACTACGATAAAAAACGTCGGTGTTTTAACGAACGTGGAAGTGATTTTTATGGGTGAACACGGTTCAGCTGTAAGGTTTATGAGCCTGGTTATTCTCTCTTGGATGTCTGTGGCATCATGGGGATTGAAACTTGCAATCTCTCATTGCTAGTTGTTTAGAAATTATAGTTCTATGCCGTACATATCATTGTTTTAAAGTCTAGTTCTTCATAACAGGCGTAATTTTTGTCCATAAAATTGGATCAGCCAAATCTTTTCCTCTTAAAATTAAGAGACATGTTGTCATTGAGTAATAGTGCCATATTGTGTGTTTTTCTCAGTTTGTGTGTATAGCACAGCAGGACTACTGCTGCATCCTGAACCAGGTGGAGAAGAACATGCAGAAGGTGGAGGAGGAAGGGGAAATCGTCATGGTTAAAGTTGTGGCGCTCGAGCTAGCGTGGCCGTGGTCCTTTCCTGTGTAACAGTAGTTCCACTCTTGGACTCTTACAGACACGGTTTTCCTTGTTTCTCTCTTCTTGTTTATTTTTCAACGTCAGTTATTTTTAAACCCTATACGGACAGGATTTCTTTCACTGAGTGACGTCTTGACATTGCGTGACGTTTTCCATGTCTATACTTCATTTTCACCACGCGTATGTGTGCTCGTGCAACCGCTACCCAAGCAGCAATGTTCACATATTTGCTTGCGTATCTTATGCAGAATTAAATGCAACGTTTGCTAGACGGCACGTCAGAGCCTAAACATCTCAGTCTGCCTGGTTCCCAAGTCGAACTGTAAAGTTTAGCTATTGCTATACACAGAAAGTACAGTAGGTTACAGGTTGCTGCTATTTTGTGTTTGTGTACTTGTCCTGCACTGTCTCGTGTTGTCTAGGTTGCACACGA
Source organism: Pangasius macronema (assembly GCA_037577455.1). Taxonomy (NCBI): domain Eukaryota; kingdom Metazoa; phylum Chordata; class Actinopteri; order Siluriformes; family Pangasiidae; genus Pangasius; species Pangasius macronema. Next base: position 3,910,822 of record CM074951.1, read on the forward strand.
TGCACTTTATGTGGCTAGGACAACTTAGTCTAGTCCTCAGCNCACCAAGGTTCTGGAGAAACGTTGTCTCATTTCACTGTGTACTGCGTCAGCTATATATAGTTGAAATGACAATAAAAACCTCTTGACTTGACTTGACTTGACTTGACTTGAGAACTGTAGCTATAGCTATGCACAGTGATGTTAAACACAGTAATGAGCTCCGTTTCTCTTTAAAACTTTCCTCATTTGGTGTGATTGTTGATTATTGGGCTGTGTCTCAAATCTAAAACTTTGCGCTGACATTTACATGCACTTGCCAATCTAAAAAAAATTCAGAAGAGTAGTACACATAACAGACCTTTCTTTAGGTTTAAGAGTTTATTTTAAGATTCAAAACCCTAACTGTAATAGGAAACCCATTAGTGTTAATACACAGAAATGATCTAGAATAGTACATAAGTGTGCGATTCAAGACACATTGTTAGTTTATGTGGATACAGGGTCACATGATGTAATACTGATTCCACTATTTATGCTATTTACACTATTTTGGACGTGTAAAAGTGACAAGCCAAGTGACTGAAGGACACGTGGTGGCCATCTTGTGTACATGTAGTTCAAATACAATTCCCCTGTAACTGAGATAAAAGCCTGCAGCATCGTACTTTTCTGCTTTCTTGATTTGGGTGTGTTTAATACGGATGTGTGAGAGGCAATAAAATAGGAGCAGTGACCAGAAACTTTTTTAGCAACACAAGAGGAAGCATCTGCCTGCAAATTCACATAGATAAAAAAAATATCATCCAAGATAAAAAAATAATATGTAATTCGGTCTATAATTTACTCAAGGGAAGCAAAGTGAAACAAAAATAAGATGGAATTACGTCAGGACGCTGTGTAAGTTTAACCCTGTCTATTATAATCTGTATTTGAAACAAAATTTACTGTAACACACAATAAGCGGAATTACTCCTCCTAAACAAGACAATTCGAGAGGTGCTTAATCGTGCGATTGACAGAGTTAAGACTGAATTGCATGGATGTGTATCGAGTACATGCCTTAATTGATTCTGGAGCATAAAAATCTGCTGAACGAAGCACACCAATTTAAGTTTAAGTCAGTCTGCAAGCCAAATGAGTGAAGACACTGCAGGAACAAGGAAAGGTCACTGAAACTAGCCACTTAACGTGTATTCGCTAACAAAGCCAGATCTAATAGTTCTTCCACACCGCAGGGCACAACAGAGCGTCTGACCATGCACCTGGTGGAGGAGCACTCAGTGGTGGACCCCACCTATATTGAGGACTTCCTGCTTACCTACCGCACCTTCCTGTCCAGCCCCATGGTGGTGGGCAGGAAACTGCTGGAGTGGTTCCATGACCCCAGCCTCAGGGACAAGGTAAACATTTTCCGAACATATATGACGTCAACTTCAAAATTACTGGCACCCTTATTCATTTATACATTTATACATGTATGTTTTCCTAATTTTTTTTAAACCTACATTCATGTATTATGCTCCACCATTTTTTTTTCAACACAATGGAATTGTTTCTTTACAAACCCACATATACAAGTAGCAGCAAGTCAATTAATTTGACTTAAACCTAATTACTTTCTAATAATAATAATAATAATAATAATAATAATAATAGTGGACTTTTGAATTAAACTTTATATTCTGCTTGTGTTCCCAGGTTACACGGGTAGTCTTGCTGTGGGTGAACAATCACTTCAATGACAAACTCCCACTGGGACTTTACTGCGTGAAAGAGCTTCTCAAACTCTTGTTAGACCTCTCCCTCCAGTCACAAAAAAATTTTTAAATCCTGTCACTACGCATGTTTTTTGAACAATACTGACCCTAACCCACTATAATCTCTCTGCTCTTGTGTGATGAAACAGAAAATGTTTGGGCACTTAAGACTGTTAAACATCGCTTGTGCTGCCAAAGCCAAGTTGCGGGTGGTGACTCTGACTAAGCCGTCACGCGAGGCTCCTCTGGCCTTCAGCGACGAACCACCGAGTCTCTTTCCGAAGGCGTAGAAGTAACTCTTACACCTCGGCCCGTCGTTTCGACGTCTTCGTCCCCTCAAACGTGGAGATCAGGTACTTCTGATGATGGCTTGTATTGGCATGATGAGGTGTAGCTATAGAGGACTGAGTTGAAGCCGGTTCAGTGCGAGACAATTCGAGATCTGCTAACCTTTACACATTTTGCACAGGAGCATGCTGTGATGGGTTATCACTCAGAAATATGCCAAATTAATCCTTTTTACCCCCCAATAAAAACAACAGATGAGTCGTGAATCTGCAGTGGTGGCTTAGTGGTTAAGGCTCTGGTTTAAGACCCCAAGCCCAAGACCCTGGCCTGTTAGAAGCGAAGAAAAGCATGTCACAGTACTGTAATGTATATGTGACAAGTAAAGACTTGCTTCTTCTTAAATTAATCTGGAATGATTGACAGCTGCACAGGTGTTTTGAACTCTCAGGATTAACTGACTGTGGTAGTTACTGTAAAACCCTGCAAGCTGAAAGTTTGACTTCAATGTCAAGCAAGTAAACTTTGGCCTTCCTATGCCTCTCTGCTCCCGAGGAGACCTAGCAGACCTTGTGTACAGTACACACATTACAGCTCCTATTATGCATTATGTATTATACCTACATTATACATACACTGCCTCTAATATGAGCCACAGAGGAAGTGCTTCAGTCCTCATACATATGCAGTTTAACAGCCCTAGTCCACATTCACACAGTCTTGGTCAGTCCTCAGTGTCCTAGGTCTAATGTAATTTTATAAGATCTGTTGACTCTTTGGAAAACATGACAATGCATAAATAAATCATTTTCTCTGTCTTAGATCCTGGAGGTAAATGGGCAGAACTTTGAGAATGTACAGCTGTCCAAAGCAAATGAGATCCTGCGCAACAATACACATCTGTCTATTACTGTGAAAACAAATCTCTTAGGTAAGTTACACATAAGAACAAGGACATACGTTGAGAAAGAAATGAGAAGATTGGGAAAAAAAGCCAGAGGTTAAAACATAGACCACAGTCAGATTTATTGCTGATGGATCTCAGAATGAGAACGAAGATGTGCTGCTTCTAATACAAGATCCTTTTATTGGCACACGACAATGTTGGTGGTAATTTGGTGCATCTTTTGCTGGGATGTGACTTGTCCAAACTCAAGATTTTCAAGATTATCCATAATCAGCTAACTTCTTTGCTTTATTAGGTTGTAATTGGGGTGAAAATTTGATCCAAGGTTAGGTCTTTAAGTACGTGTAATGAACGTCTTCTCCGAGCAAACATAATTGACACCGTCTTCTTTCAGTGTTTAAGGAGCTTCTGGCTCGACCTGAGCACGACCAAGAGCCTGACCACGAGGAAGAGCTGGACAGGAAGAACGGGGCTCCTCACATTCCCAAGATCGGTGATATTAAGAAGGCAAGCCGTTACTCCATCCCAGACCTGGCCGTGGATGTGGAGCAGGTGATGGGTCTGGAGAAAGCAAGCAAGAAAGCCAAGGCCAACACAGTGGGGCCCTCCTTGTTCGAGTTTTTCTAGAAGCTGTTCTGAAACTGGTCATAAGATGGCGGGTTCGGCATGTTCAGTCACAGGATATACAGCATACGTGCATATAATATACAGCATGACCTTGCCACATGTCTAACCTCTGTGGTGTGTTCTGCAGTGATGTTGGTGTAGGCCAGTCCCAGGACGATAGCATTGTCGGAATGAAGCAGTCAAAACAGATCCCTCCTGCTCTTCCGGTCAGTGGAAACTTATCGTCCAGTAACCCCGACTTGCTGCAGTCTCACCATCGTATACTCGACTTCAACAACCAGCCAGGTAATAGCTGGGAATTAGATGATCTTTATGGGTTGTTAACCAGTATAATATCAACAGGAAGATATGCTTCAAATGTAAATTTCAGGAGTTCATATTCTACCAAATGTCCTCTTTTCAGAACCCGTCCCTAACAGTGAGTAGTTTTTCAACTTTTTTCAAGTTTTCGAGTGGCACTTGATAATCACTTCAGTAATCGTTCTCTTCTCTTTCCATGATTTTCCTATTTCAGGGTGTTTGATTTGCTTTCCAAGATCTTGATTTGATTGATGATTCCCAATCATTTCTTTCTAGCAAATTTGATGGTGTTGGAATAGAAGTGCTTCTTTAAAGGGATGCCAAAGAATCTTCGTCATGTCACAGCCACAGAATGCTAATTGCTTCCTTTTAGCAAACGGTCTCTGTTTGTAGTGTTGCTTTAATCTTAACACTGCTCATACTATTTTTGCCTTTACGTCAAGCCTGAACCATTGATTTGGTTGTTTGCACTTCAGTTTAGTGACCCATTAATCTGGTTAAATCAACCATGATTCGTGCGATGCGCCCTTTATTGTAAATTGATTCTCGGGACTTAATGCCTTTGCTTGCTCACGGCAGTGTTGGGATAAAATCAACTCCGGATTCCAGAGTGAAATGGCTGATTTTTTTTTTTTTTGCTATTTGTGTGGTTGTAATGAAATGGGAAGGGAATGATGATTATGGGATGCAGCGCATCTGTCCCTCCAGTTAATTTAGATAGAATGTTAGAGGCATTCAATTTGTTTGGCTTATGCTTCTCCTCAGACATGTCGGACCAGGTGCTGCGTGTCTTCAAGGCTGATCAGCAGAGTCGTTACATCATGATTGGCAAGGACACTACGGCCAAGGAGGTTGTGGCTCAGGCCATCCGGGAGTTTGCTCTGACTGCCGCCCCTGAAGCTTATTCGCTGTGCGAGGTGTCCGTCACACCCGAGGGTGTAATCAAGCAGCGGCGGCTTCCTGAGCAGCTCTCCAAACTGGCAGAGTCTTAGGTCGAGTCGCCGTCCATACTGGAGTCTAATTTGTGTCAGTGCACGTTTTACATTTTGTATGTCATCTTTAGTGCAGCAGTTATGCATTCAATCTATACTGTGTAACAAAGGCATTTAATTTATAACAATACTTTTACGTTATACCACTGCGATGTTGAATTCTCAATTCTGATTGGTCAGTAGGTGTTGATTAATTTTCTAACAGCAGTTCTGACAGTAGTCCCAGCTGTAATTCATATCATAGGTTTATATTACCACTAGGGCTGCACAATATAGCGAAATTATCGAAATATCGCAAATGTAAATATCGCGATATGCATATCGCAAGGGCTTGTGATAACGGAATGATTTTAATACTTCAAAAAGTTGCGAAAAATTCAAAGTTTTAGGGTGATGCAGACAGCAGAGATTGCTTTCTTTTCCTCAAAAGCGTCACAGAGGTAAAGCTGATAGTTTAATTGTTCAGACACTGGAAAGTCTTCAGGACAGAGGAGTTTATGCTTTGTGGTTTCTCAGTAGCATGACAAGTATTTTCTTAATAAGTTTAAGAGTGAAAAAAGAGACTAGCTGCTTTAACGAGAACCGACTTGTTTTGTGAAAGATCCACATTAAATGTAACTATAAACTGATAAAAGTGTACAGTGTGTTGCTCTTTAATAAATGTTTTAAAATGTTAGGGTTAGTAACTTGCTGTGGTATAAGAGGAATAGTACACAGCTTTTTATAGGAAAATTAACAATATACTGAAGGTTTTAAATCTGTTGTTATTAGGCATTCCTCTATGTTCTGCTCTAACACAACCTCCCTGATGTATAATACTATAAAAATGATATATACGCTGAACTAAGCATTACGTGATGGTACTGCAGCAGGAAATGCACGGAACTGGCAATCATACTATCATGTCTACCCTACTATCTACCTCCAAATTTGAAGGTACTACCTGAAGAGCAACATGGAGACAGAGACATTGTGCTCAGATGAGGATGCCCAGGAGCTTTTGAGGGAGAGTCAGATCAGTCTGCTGCAACTAAGCACGGTGGAAGTGGCCACGCAGCTCTCCATGCGTGCCTTCGAGCTCTTCTGCGCCATCGAGCCCACTGAGTACATCGATGATCTCTTCAAGTTGGCCAGTGCGAGCGGTCCGGGAAGGTCGGAGTTCGAGAAGCTTCTCAGGTATTTGGCTCTCTGGAAGACCCACCGGTGTGAGGTGCTGAGGGAACCCAACCAGCTGAAGCGCATGAAGATCATCAAGCATTTCATCAAGATCGCCCTGCACTGCCGCGAGTGCAAGAACTTCAACTCCATGTTTGCCATCATCAGGTGAGAATAGAAGGATGAAAGCTTGCTCGATTCCCACATACCTCAGCATTTATGATTCAAAGTTAATCACCAGTCATTGTAAAATTGCTCCATTTACAGAGGTCAGTGTGGGTGGGAGCACTGAGATGACACATCACACATCATACTTTTACCCAACAGCTTCGTCTAATGTTCTGCCATCAAAGTGCCAGATTTCACTATAATTCAACCATGCATGTTTTTCCAGTGGCCTAAATCTGGCGCCCGTGTCCAGACTGCGAGGAACTTGGGAGAAACTTCCCAGCAAGTACGAGAAGCTCTTCAGCGACCTTCAGGACCTGTTCGACCCGTCCAGAAACATGGCCAAGTACCGAAACGTTCTCAACAGCCAGAACCTGCAGCCGCCAATCATCCCTCTCTTTCCAGTTATCAAAAAAGACCTCACCTTCCTCCATGAGGGTAAGACAGGAGGGATTTCCTAGCAGATTTACAATCCTCTCACTCCATGACACTCTATTATAATTTTCTGTCAAACGTCTGCTGTCAAACAGGCTTATTTACTAAACCGCCTTTAGATTTTTCTAAATTCATTGAAAATATTATCAGGATACAGTCCTGGTACAAGACACGTAAAAGGACGAGGTGTAAACGAGACCTAATTCTAAGGTTCTTTCAAGTAAACTAGTATCAATCCCGATATTAAAGTAAAAATGCACTTGCAAGAGTTTCCGTAATACAACTTCCTGTTTCACATTGCTTGATTGCTTGATGTAACCAGCATAACTTGAACTTGAACTCCTCTCACCACTCTTTAGGCAACGATTCAAAGGTGGACGGCCTGGTAAACTTTGAGAAGCTGCGTATGATTGCTAAAGAGATCAGACACGTGGGGCGGATGGCAGCCGTCAACATGGACCCAGCGCTTATGTTCCGCACCAGGTGAGTGTGTCTGTTCAAATCTGCGTCACAAAGATGTTTCCGGTCCTGTCCTCACTTTAGGCTGCACTTCACTGAAGAGCTTCTAGTGCACTTTGAGCACACCTGTATGTATGCTGGATGTAGAGCGTCACGCATTCACACACAGGCTTCCACTAGAGGTTTCTGATTGGCTGCTGATGTTTCTGTTTGTGTCTGTTTGTTGTTGTATCATGCTGGAATAAATGTTCTCGTGTGTCTGTGGGCCTCTGGTGCTGCTCACCTTGGTACTCTTTGTCTCCTTCTTGTCATCTAAGCATATCTCCCTCTCTTTGTCTTTTTCCTTCCCTTTTCTCTCTCCCTCTTGGACTATCTGTTTCTCTCGTCTCCTCTGCCCCCTCCACATCACTATTCATGGCTGTCCCTTACAGGAAGAAGAAGTGGAGGAGTTTGGGGTAAGTCTGGTGACCTCTTGGTGACCCTTGGCCCCATGCCTCCTTGCTCTCACGCACTCCTCCCTTCTCATCTTTAATTTCAGCTGCTTCCTCACCGTTTCCTTTTGTTCATATATATATATTTTTGGTACTTTTATTTGAATGTGCCTCCCGCTCTGATGACGTCATCCTAGAGTGTGATGCAGTCACTTTTGCTAGTCCGGGTCATTGAAATAAACTCACGCTTACTTTAATCAGTAACTAATTCTGCACAAACATGACTACCATTCTGCATGATTATATCAGCTTATTATTCTTATTATTATTTCACCATTTATTATGGAAGAATGATGTGACCATTCATGATCCCCCTCAGCAAAAGTGATGTGTTCTAACACGTTTAACCTCCAGCTGCACTACTCATCAGAGCTGCATGTTTTACCGGGTTTTATTTTCAGTGCTGTGTGAGTTTGCTGGTTTGTTTTAAGTTCACAATTTTGTATGATTTAGAAGTATACTGAAGGTGAAACCCACAGTAATTTATATACATCATACTATAAGCTGCATAACAATTTTGAAGTAGGTGACTGAGATATACACATTAGTCCTGTGTATCACTCTGATATGTGGTCCATGGTCAATGAGCAGATCAATTAGAGGTGCAATACGATAGAATTCAGAGATGTTTTGTTTATTATATAATTAAATGTTAGTCAATCTTGTGCCACACCTCCTTGAGTGAGACGAGCAAAGTGGCAACACCTCCTTTCATATGAAAGACAATTACAGAGGCCACGCCTCATTCACTTTGACTGACAGGCACAGATGTCACCTCCTTCAGTAAGTCTGATAGACAGAGGCCACACCGCTTTCACTGAGACTGAAGGCACAAGAAAGCTTATAGAAGGAAGGAGAGTGTTAGAAATGATGCCCTACTCCCTATTCCCTACAAATGGAAAAGCATCATGGGATTGCATGAGCACCTATTCGTCACTGTGCTTTCAGACATGGCTGCAAAAAGGCAAAACGTCCAAAATAGTGCACTATTTGGTCAATAGGGTGCAGTCCTCGAAATAACCAGTGTTAAAGCAAATTAATTTGATAACCTTCCTAAATACTAATGCAGGATTTTGTTGTTACTGAATCCCAAGAATTAGCTTGAAAAAGACGGGTCTTTAAAATGAGTCATCTAAGGGCTGCTTAGGTAAACCTCATTATACATCCAGATACATCTGGAAACTTTTCAGTTGCCATCTGTTACCCTAACCCCACCCCCATTCAGTCTAAAGAAAACCTTGCTCTTCTCTTCCCTTTTGCCTGATTGGCTGAGATGCAAAATGCATGGAATGTTCTAAGAATGCAAGGAATGTGACTTTCTGCATGTCTGTGTCTGAGAGCCGTGTGGACTAAATACTCGACAGACATCCTCACTCGTGTGTGTGTGTGTGTGTGTGTGTGTGTGTGTGTGTGTGTGTGTGTAGGTCACTGAGCCAGGGCAGTGCCAACGCAGCCGTACTGGATGTGACTCAGACGGGCGGGCATAAGAAGCGTGTAAGGCGGAGTTCCTTCCTCAATGCCAAGAAGCTATACGAGGATGCACAGATGGCACGCAAGGTCAAGCAGTATCTGTCTAACCTCACACTGGAGACCAACGAGGAGAGCCTGCAGACGCTGTCTATACAGTGTGAACCCTCCATAAGTACACGTGAGCCTCTGTTTTTATATTAAAACCCTGACAACTTGACCACCACACTGTGTTAATGCAGTATACAGTCGCCTGTACTCTACCTAACCTCATGTCCCTCTCACAGTGCCTAAGAGCTCAGGGGACAGGAAGAGGCCAGACACCTCACCTGTAGTAGCGCGAGCTGCTCTGCACCCACGCCAGCAACTCCAGAAATCCAACCAGGCCCTGCAGGTGCCTACTGTCGCCCTCTACCCGTCCCGCAAGAAGGTGCCTGTCAAAGACCTGCCACCATTTGGTAAGCCTTGCACATGCCTGATGTTTATTTTGATTAAAATCTCTGCATGTATTTTTGTACATTTGGTTCATATTCCAAATGTAATTACTTGTTTGATGATGAATGACACTACCGCCAAAGTTATAAGTTATACCGCCACTATTTATTTAAATTTTTTATTTGTGAAGTCAGTGGATTTGTGAAGTCCGTTGTTTAAAGTTATTAGAGAGTTTTGTCTGAAACAACTTTGAAAGGAGGGAAGAGAGGGAGATAATGAGATAGTGATTGCGGATGATCTCCAGGTGCGGCGGTTGGTTGGCCATTTCTAATTTCAGTAAAATGGCATTTTTTTCTTATGGAAGTACGCAGTTCTTGGCCATGTTTTCGGACAAAAAGTACCAGATTGCCCTGCTATAACCAAATCAAACATTAGCAGTAGCACTGCTATACACATAAGCTAACGAAGCCCCTCTGGCACAAGGGTGGTCCTAATCCCAAATAGCTTCCTACATAGGGTACAACATAATGGCGTTGCCCAATAGAACGCCATCTGAGATCCACCCACAGGTTACTAAAATAAGTGCCTGTTGGAAATTGCTGACTGCTTACAAATAATTCCACTTTTCTGAAACATACTGATGAAAAGATGTATTTATTCATTATACTAGTTAGCGAAAGCATGCAAAGGATGAATAATAAATGACCCAGAATAGAGCCTTGAAGTATTCCACAATACACACAGTAACTAAACGACACAAACAGTTAGGACAGTATAAATATTTAAAAAAACCCAATAACTGTATGATAGCTCCCAACTATACAACTGCGTATCACGATTTGTAGACTTAAAAGTGACTAAAAGGAGAACATGGGATGTTAGATTGGGATGGTTCATTTTTGACCTGTGTACTCGTACTAATAAACTCTATGGTGGTGTTACTTGAAATTGTGGCTGTTGTTGATCGGACACTCTGTCCACAGGCACGAATTCGCCACAGTCCCTGAAGAAGATTCTGTCTCTGTCGGAGGAGGCGGCTGAGAGACACAGGAAGCAGACGGAAGATGCCGTGTCCAGCACTTCGTCTCCACCTACGTCCCCTCGCAGCTCCCCAAAGAAAGGTAAGACCAGGACAGTGTGTCCATTCACACACACACACACACACACACACACACACACACACACACACTCACAGAAAACCTTGAGGGCTGTATTAATGAGTCAATATCAGTTGTTAGTGTACAAACAGAATTTGCTACACTCTTTAGTAATCAGTGTGCAATGTATTGAAATAAAGTAGTCGAGTGTCCTCAAACCTTTGGACATTTGGGTGTAGTGTGTGTGTGTGTAATTTGTGGCATTGTCGCCCCTTGGTGGCCGCTTTGTGCTACTGCTGTACTGTGATACACAAAGTGTGTGTGTCTTTTTAGTCTTCTGCACACACTTAGCACACCCTGGAGTTCACACGGCATCATGAATCAGACATAATGCTTACTAGAACATTCTGCCATCTTGTGACAAATCATCCAAATGCAAGATGCTAGAATATTCTGTATTCTGTAAAGGGATCCTTACTGACCAGGCCATCAGTTAAACTATGCTATGGTTGATTTTTTCCTGTCATGGTTTGTGACACCAAAGAGGGGCTTTACTTCCCACTAGAGAAAGGCTCAACTAATATAAATTCATATGAATGGCTTAAAGTTGAAGGTGGACTTTTCTGTTAAAGCTGATTTTGTTAGACTAACAAACAGTAGTTCCGTGATTTGTAAATGATGTCCTTCTGAAATGATTGTTATTTGAGGTGAGTCTGATTTAGACACACACCTTGCATAGTGCTAAACTGGTGATTATTACCTTCCCTTTCCCCTTACGTATCAGCATCTTACCCAAAACAGAAAGAAAACCAATAGCCAGTGTAGCTTATGACATTGTGATATTTGGGCGGATGTATGAGCTCTCGCTCATGGACGGTGCCATTGAGGAAACTCGATGCTTTATTGATTAGTCTACTTCCGAGCACAATCCGCTTTGGCACCGGGAGACTCGGCTGCTCGTTCTGAGTCACAATCTGTTGAAGGTGCTGCATCATTTTTGCTTTATGCTCTATGATTGGTGGGGAAATAATCATAGACAGAAAATCTCAGGAAATAAGTGTGAAAAGATGTTAAAACAACATCACAGTTTTGCTTTGTAATGATATACAGCCAAAATTTGTTTGCCTACAGAAGAAGTCGTCTGTGTATTTATGTAGACATACAGTATGTGCTAACTACAGTAGCAGTGGTTACTGCCTTTTTTCACCTTGTACACCAGGAAATGTTTTTCCACCCAGTTTTACTACTGTTTAATGTGTTAACTGTTTGTGATGCTAATCAATAGTTAAATGCACCATAACATAGTACAAATGTTCAGCCAATATAGCATTTAAAATGCTTAAAGGGTAAAGCATATTTCTGCTAACATTGCAAACACTGAGGTTTCTTTTTTGTTATGTGCAGGTTTAGGAAGAGTGAGTGATAACCTGTCAGACTCAGGCCATAGTGAGATCTCTTCTCGATCCAGCTTGGTCAGCACTTCCTCTCTGGACATGGGCCAGGACGAGCGGCGTCTCCGCTATGGGCACGGGGTCAGCGACGGTCACACCGGTGGTCCTGGAGGTCACCGGCTTGAGCGCAGAGCCACAGCTGACCCGGACCAGTACAGTCTTGGGTGAGCAGAGCTCAGAAGAGCTTAATAAACTTTTTCCCCCTTGTTCTAGTCAATAACATTGGGGGATGCAAAGTTTTGCACTTAACTGTATGTTGCTATTAATAACATAATTAATCTCTCCATCAGCTCGTACTCATCAGTGCAGGACTGGCGTGGCATGTACGCTAGCACAGCCATGCCCTCCTCGCCGAGTTCAGAGGAGTTAAGTCAGGAGCAGGGCGACCGCGTCTCCTTGGATGCTGCAGACTCCGGACGAGGCAGCTGGACGTCCTGCTCTAGCGGCTCACATGACAGCATCCAGGCCATGCAGCAGGGCCGGAGCTGGGATGCATTGGCTGAGGGGGCAGGGCTGTGGGCCGGACGAGGCAGCTGGGCGTCGACCTCGTCATGCTCATCCTCATCAGCAGCGTGCTGGGGAGATGAGTCCGAGGGAGACACGGGAACTATCAAGCGGAGAGGGGGGAAAGACGTGGGCACTGACCCTGACACCTGCAGCATCACTTCTACAGGATCAGAGGAATCAAAGCAGCAGAGTCGCCGGCCATCTCCCATCACCGCCGGCACAACCAAGAGCAGCCTGTGTAAGACATGCACTCACGTCATGACTCACGTCACATAGCTAAAGAAACAGTCATGGGTCCATCTCGAAGTGTCACTCCATTAGCATCATACGTGAGCTGGGGGCTTGGCTTTAAGCTTGAAGGTGGAGTTGTATATTAGAAGTGATTCAGATAATAATGTAGTACCTTATTTTTTAAACATATGATATTAATATGGACCAGTGGTATTAACTGATTACCCCATGGCAAATATGGCCTGCACACCATGCTGTGTATTTCACACATGTAATTCCATAATCATCAGTTTTATAAAATCGTAAAATCATTTTGTTTTATTTCCATGGTATCAGTCACTTATCACTTGTCTTCTGTTTTCCCACGCAGCGCGTAAAGATGGCCGATACCGTGATCCCCCTCCCACTCCTCCAGGCTACACGGCTCTGTCCATCTCAGAGGTGACGGAGGGGACGACGCACACGACCAGGAAGCCTCCAGACTACACCACGGCACTACAGCGCTCCCGCCTTGTTACACACTCGCCTAAACCGGGGACCGAGCGTGAGGGAGAGGAAGAGGAAGAAGAGGAAGAGGTAGAGGAGGAGGGTGAGTGCTTATCTCCCAAACTCAGAGATCAGAGGAGGAGAGGTCCACACACAGCAGTGCCCCCCAGGCCATGAGTCACACACACCACTCTGGCAGGCAGGTAAAACCACCCAAACTTCAGCTCATACACATACACGCACAAATTTACTCACTCATTCACTCACTCACTCACTCACTCACTCATTCACTCACTCACTCACTCACTCACTCACTCACTCACATATTTAACAACAAACCTGCACCGCATGCAAGAAAGCACACCCTGTTTGCCCTGCCTACCAGCCACCAATCACCAACTAGCATGTCACGTAGTGCATGTCAGGCCATGAAGAAGACCTGCCTATGCCGTGGTGGCAACATCCCTCCCATCACTTACTCCTTTGTGTGTGTGTGTGTGTGTGTGTGTGTGTGCGTGTGCGTGTGTGTGTGTATGTGCGTGTGTAAGGACAACAGATTTATCACCTGAGATGTAATTTAATAAATGAAATCTACACAGTTTTCTTCTTTACACCAAATGTAGCTGATGAGCTAACATGTCTACGTCCTTCTTTAGTTTTTTACTACAGCTACAAGGCTAATGTTGCTAGCATATAAGGGAAGCTTACAGGCTCCGATTTCAGCATTGTATAAACTTCATATCGAAATAATCCTACTCTCAGCTATATCATGTTTTTTTTATGTACAAATGGATTTACTATGGAAGCCTAAATGTGAAGTTAGTGAGTGATGACAATGCTAAACTGGAGGCTCTACACTTCTTTTACATATTAGCTACATTAGCCTTTCATTTCTGATACAAAATTAAAGTCACAAAACATCTCGGCTGATGAGTACATTTAGAGTAAAGGAGAAATTGTGTATATACTTTATATTTGTGTCTTTATTTTTATATTCATATGTTTACATTTATATGATTACATTTTGCAGTATGATTAGCCATTAGTGGAGATGCTGTTAGTTTTGGATATAAGAATAAATTGGCACTAGTTGCTAGTTGTTTATCGTAGACACTCTTTGTAGACTCGCAGACTATCTGTAGTTCACTTTGGCTTGTTTGACACTTGTAGTAAAATGTGTGTGTGCGTGTGTGTGTGTAAATATGAAGCATCTAGTCTGAGCCACTACCAAAAACTGTTTGAGCAACATTTCCCAATTATAAGTACTTTAAAATTTTTAAACTAACATTCTACTTTATTTCTTTGTTCTGTCAAGACCATAATATATTTCATTCCAGTGGCAACATGCACCCTAACCCAAAGCTGTGTGTGCTATGTGCCATGGGCTTCACCTAATCAAATACATATACTAAGCATTATACTACATACTAATTATTTTTTTTAAAAGGGTCAGTTACATCTCACTTCAATTATTAGCACTTTGCTCTAAATAGAAAAAACAAATTAGAAATGATCCAGTGTGTTAGCCAGTTTAAAATAAAATTGTGGCGTGTCTAAAGGCTCTTCCTCTTCCACAACATAGAGCTGAGCTAACACAAGCTGTATCTTGATCTAATTGGTGTACTATTAGATGCACTAAATACTATAGACCATATACACTATATGGCCAAAGGTATGTGGACACCTGACCATCACCCCCATATGTGCTGTTAAACATCCCAGTCCAAAGTTGGTCCCCTCTTTGCTGTTATAACAGCCTCCACTCTTCTGGGAAGGCTTTCCACTAGATTTTGGAGTGTGGCTGTGGGAATTTGGGCTGCCCATTCAGCCACCGGAGCCTTTGTAAGGTTGGGTTTTTAAAAATAGCTCAGTACCGTCTCAAATTGAACACTGACATTTTGCCCTAAACAGAAATCTCAAATCATCACATGGTAACCTGTATTGACCGGCATCACAGGAACTAATTTTAGGTTTAAACAAGGTTTGAACCGGATAGATTTTTGTTCCTGATTTGCGTATGCATGCCGCTTCCACTACTTTTGAATAAAATGTCCATGGTCTACAAATTGAAGTATTACAACAAATTGAATAGTGTACATCTCACTAAATATCCCAGTGTGAACACACTACTCACACTAAAAGTATGAAGTATGTGATGTACACCATTTTAGACACAGCTACAGTGATAGCTATAGTTCCTTAATGATTAACACCTGATATTAACTGTACGCTCCTCTATGTTATGCACTATCGTCCCTATTACTGTCTGACAAGATGATACATGATATTAGTAACTGACAAAACAGTTATTGGTAGTGGAATCAGACTTATTAACCCTGCTGTATTTGTGTGTATAATTGTCTGATTTGAGGGGCGGAGTCTAACTCAGCTTCTCTTCCTTCCTCCAGAGGATGAGCAAGTGTCCGCTGTGTGAACAGACGACACTTTCCTTACTGTTCGGCTCTCGCTGCAGTGACTGAAGGCCTGTGAGGCCCGTCAAAGGCAGATAGCCAGCCAGAGCAACCCATCATCACCTCGATGCCACTGCCTGTCTCTCTCCTAATTGGTGGATTCATCTCCCTTCTCTGCCTTAAAGCATCATGAGGGGTTTTGTCACCCTGCATGCTAAAATACTGTGAAGAAAGGAAGAGAACGTTCAAAACGAAGAAATTACCTGGCACTTTGGAAAAATCTAATTATTTAGCTTAAAGTAGTGAAAAAAAAGAGAAGAACTTGAACCTGAATTCAAAATGAACACAGAGCGGTGCGACATTCACACAAAGACAAGACTGCCGTTGCCAGTCACTGATGGACATTTCCTCCTTTCCTTACACATTCTCACAAATCATTTTTCCTCATCTGCACTTTTAAGGTATGTTTTATAAGAACAAAATGCACATGATCTTCTCAGACTTCTTCATCTCTTCTGGAACACACATTCTATATGGTGAAAATGAGAACATTTAGGGGAGAAAAACACTCAACACTCAAATCGTGACTCTTTTTATGGGAATCGGCGCTCACCTGTACGATGTGCGTGTCACTGTTGCAGTATTAATTGAGCTTTCAAGGTTGGTGAATGCTGTAGAACTGGAGATAAACACAGCAAGGTGGAAATGAAGCACGCTGGCGTGACTCTGCGTTTGGGTGCATCCTAAAGCCCTTCACTACCTACGCAGCACCCTGCTTCAATCCCTAGGGTGCTGTGTAAATGGAGAGATCTTGGACTTGTGGTTTTGTGGTTTTGACTTCTGTAAACGTCAAGGGAAAAGGCAGGGCCAAAACTCATCAGGAACCATGAGACGTGATTGGTACATTCTGCTACTTGATATGAATAGAACCCAAACTGGAAAATCAGAGAGCTGCTTGGATCTCAGAAACTAATCAATGGAAGCTAATTCACAGGCAAGGCTTTTGAAATTTATAAATTTCAGTTCATAGGTTTTTTTTTCCAATCATTCCCCATCCCAACCACTGCTGTCACTTGTAGAGAATTGTAGTGGTGACACCAAACTCCACCGGTGCATGACTCTAACCAAACCCCTAGAGTTCTTTACAATTTTTTTTAAGGATTTGAGGTTATGAAAAAAAAAATCTTAGTTCAGAGTTTTCATTCCTGCCCCATTGGATCCATTTTGTGTCCTATGAAAAAGGAGGGATCAGGGTTGATACCGAGCCCCAATGGTTCTTGACTCCAGGAACTCTCTAGAATTCTTTGCCAGTTTTGAGTTTGTGAATTTAAATGGACACTCCATTACCTTTGTGCAGGAACCCACAGACATTTATTTTATTTAATTTGCTTCACTTCAGGAGTTTTTGTTCCTGCCCCATTTCCTTTTTGGGGAGAAGGCAAGATGTTTGTTACAGGCCTTATGTAAAGAACAAAGGAGCATTTTAAAAGTTAGGGGCTGAAGTTACTCCAGTACCTAGCTGCAGTAATTCAGGGACAAGTCTTACCTTAGAGTTTTTGTTCTTGCCCCATTGCATGCACAAGGCAAGAGCTTTGTTTCAGTCCTGTGCAAATAAAGTGAGTAGAATGGACAGCGTTCCACTGAATTGACTTGAATCCCGACCAGCTCCCTCCCATTTCTATAATTCTGTACAGTTTTGTTTGGGTACAGGGTTGCTCGAGTAACTTGAGAGTTTTTGTTCCTGCCTTATTACACTCTCTTGGGGGGAAAAAGCGACCTTTGTTTCAGGTCCTGCGTAAATGGAGCGACCATTTGACTCCAGTCTTAGCCAACTCCCTAAAATTGTTTGGAATATTTGAGAATGTGAGGTTACGAGATTGCTCCAGTGGCCTCTGGAGCTTATCTCAGTGTAGACTTTTAGTTCTTGCCTCAGACCTTTGTTGACGCCAATTTCCTCTTGTGCTTGACCTAGTCAGCTCACTCCTATTGCAAGAAATATTTGGGTGGTTCTGAGGTTATAAGATTGTTATTAGGCTACAGCAACCCTGGAACTAGGTGTTTTGGCATTTTTTTCCCTGCACTGTCCCACCCATTTGGAGGGAAGGCAAGATCTTTGTTTCACCACTGGTGCTCATTCCCATTTATTGAGACCTTTGCATCTTGAGGATGCAGGTTGCAAGGTTGCTCCGGTACCTGGTTATTGTTACCTGGGGCAAGTTTTTCCCCTGCAACCCACATTAAAGAAAGCCTAAACATTTTCATCCAGTGCTTCATTTTAATTTTGTAGGGAACAAAGTTGACATCAGTCTCCAATGGCACTTGACTGTATTCCCATTGAGCCGCAAATTATCTTCATGTTTCATATATTTCTGGGGTTTATTAGGTATTTTCACATGGATGAAATGCCATGAGTTGCCTATCAGAGTGGACTATAGGCAGAAAAAAACTCTGATTGGACCATTTTTTAGAAGGCAGATCCCTCCTATGAAGTGCTACAAGTCTCTAAACAAACATGTTTCACTGCTCAAAATAAATCTACTGTCAACAGGATATATAACAAGAGGATACTGTGGGTGACTTGTCACTCCAAACCGGAACTTATCACAACTACGTATTACTGTGGTATGTAGAGAAAGACATAAAGACAAATGCCTGTCCAGCCAGTGAAGTCCACACTTGACTGGGTGCTACTTCCATTCTGATGCGAACATATTGTGGTTTTTGAGGTGCTATGTAGGCTTTATGAAGATGCTAACCTGCTTGTGTCACCCTGCACATAAAGAAGGGATCTGGATCAGAGCTCAAGAGCTCACAAGAACTTTTAGAAACATGCTTCTGAGACTCCGGTGGTGAAGGAACGTGTTAAACGAGCTGAAGGCTGCCAAGCTGAGTAGAACTCGACCGGTGAGAAGTCACTTTTATTGTTTATTTTTAATCACTGAGTTAAGCTGATCACATTGATCAGTAGTTTAGGACTGATATTCTTTGAGGGAGGGGGGAAAAAAGATTGCAGTGTTTTCCACTGTACCCTGTAATATTATCACGTCAACATTTCTTTCTCTTCTTGCTGTAATTTTTCCTTTGTTTTTTTTTTGTAATGGTTGCCGTCGTTTTAAAAAAAAAGAATCACATTTGTAAAACAGTGGTTATATAAATCATTCACCTCCATTTGAATTTTTGAAACTAGTCATGCTTTTTCTGGCGAGCTGAGTGGAGTCCTCTTTCGAAAAATAAGTTGCACAAACTGTACAAGCATAAGATAAATCGTAGTAGTTAGTACTGCTACTTTGTTCGATGTGTGATGTCAAGTGAGAAGTGTACATTTAGCTGGTGAAGATTCTCTCATTCTTGACTACTTTTACCTGTACGTCTTTTACAAAGACAATTGGTGGAGTATGTATCGTTTGTTATTTTCTGTCTTTTTTTTTTCTTTTTGTATTTTTAATACAATAATTGTAAATATTGGTTATATTTTTGTTGAACTGTAGAAATGTACTATGTTTATGCCTCAACATCCAGTTTATATGAAGCTGGTAATCAATAAATGAGAGAAAAAGAAATCGACTTGTAGGTTTCAAATGCACTTTTTTGTTGTTTTTCCCCGTCAACGAGTTCTCTTTGGAAAATTGTTACTTTAAATGACACAGTCTAATGTTTGCACAAGATGAGACATGGAATTAACTTGAAATGTGTATCTGATGATCATTTTTTTTTAACTGACACCTCTGTCAGAATGAATAAAAAGACACTGATGCCTACTTGCTCTGCTTCTATAATAGTATCTTCCCTTCTTCACTGATGGATGTGTGAAGGTGAGTTGCTTATGGTACTGCATAAGTTTTAACCCCCCTTGATCTTTTCCTGTGGTCTTAATTGGAATTTTGTATCACGAATGTACACACAGCCCATAGCCCATCAATTTGAAGTAGGGGAAAATCAATATAGAGCAATAATTTACATACTTGTGATTGCAATAGCTTTTGCTAAATTTGTTCGGGTGCAGTTAATTGACATCAGACATCACATAATTAGTCGAATGGAGTCCTCCTGTGTGCAATTAATGTGTCATGTGATCTCATGTGTCACATGACCATTAAATCCATTATTGCCTAGAGGCCATCCATCAAAGGTCAGTGAAAAGATAAGGAGGACATTAATCCGAGTAGCAACAAGTTGGTTTGAGAGGGGGGATAGATACTTATTCTGCATTCAACTTAACTTGGAAATGGGAAGTCGAAACTTGGAATTGTATAATTTTCTACCTTGAGCTACAAAGTGGGGAAAAAACATGGATGCCTGCAGGTTCATCTTTTATTAGCAACAATCTAGCCAACTAACTGTGATGAGTGATGTATATTTACCTCCTCAAAACTTCACTTTATAGTCAGTGTCATAAATTTTACAAGAGCATATGTCTACATGTTGATATACTGTACAGTATAATTCATTTAAAAGTAAAGAAGTGCTACCTTTTTACTGTTGGTGCTGTGTGAAACCATGTTGATTTGACATCATGTGCTTAACTTGGCATTGAGGAGACCTTCTTGACTTTTAGGATATGAATTCTGATTTGAGGGAAGTGTTTTCTTTGTTCTTCCTAGCTTCCTAGCTGAAGGTCTGAATTATGAGTTTTAAGACAGCATTATGCAAGTCACCGTACCTAAAGTCACAGCCAGAGATATGCCATTAATTTTTTTCACATCAAATTAAAGGTCCTTAGATTGATTTGGGTTCCCAGTAGATATAAAATAAAGTATAGTGTATCCCCAAAAATTGGCTCCCAAATGCTTCTTTTGACTTTCTCAAAGTGTGAGGGTGTGTGCTTGTGAACAGCCTCTTTCTTTATTCCACAGAGTCGTCAAGTCCAAGGCATGAGCAGCTTTTGTATTTTTATTCTTCAGACAATCCCAAGACGCGGAAAGATATTTTGATCCGTCTGATTTTGAACCATGTTCTGGATCAATGGCCTGCTGAAGGTTCTGTCTTTTCCATGTTATTTTAGTCAAGGCTGGAAATGGCATCACTGGCAGCAAAACCGTCCCAGAGCGTCAAAGATCTGTGTTATATTTTACAGTACCCTGATATAGCTGTATGTTCAGTTATGTTAGATTCTAACTTTCATCCCTGTGATTTTCCAGTGGCGTTTTAGATTCCTGGCTCATTTTATACCTCCAGCACAGAGTTCTTCTACAATCTACACATCAGCATGGACGTGTTTTCTAATCCTGCTTTTTCAGATCAGACGATCCCAGGGATACTTTGGATTTGTCCCAGAAATGGTGACCAGTTATTCTGTATTCCAGTGGTTCTTAGTGGTTACTGAAAACTCACTTTTTTCTGTATGTTCGTTCTTTCTTTTCAGTTTCTACAGCATTTCCTTTACACAAAGGCTTTTGGTGGTAAAGAAAGGAGCCAAGAATTCATTTAAATATTTATCATAAATGACATTATATTATCATTACCGGGCAGCAGTGTTGAGTTGAAGTTCTCTTCATTAGAGCTGTGATCATTCGCTCTGTAACTCTGCCATTTTGACACTTATAAATTATACACTTCCACATTATGCACATAATTCAATTGTGCACATTCTCTTTGATAGCCTTTGATTATATCCATAAGGCATGCATAAACATTTTCTACTAATGGCTCATCAGTGAGAGAGGTGCCAATATTTACGGTTTAGCCGTAGCATTTTATGATTTCGGACCCCCTTCCTTTTGTAATATGCAAGATGCCTGAAAGCTAAGCTTTTAGGATTTGTTTCTGTGTATATTTCTTGCTATAGCTATGGTCAGACCGAATGCAGATAATACTTGTGTATTAGAGTAAAGGGCAATTCACTGACGGGGAAAGGACACCGACATAAAAGGCACATTTCCTTCTGATTATTTTTTCTTCACGCTTTGGTAAACTATGAATTGTGTATTCATAAACATCGGTATGCAGCAGTCCAACATTTTTATGCAGCAGTCATTCCATACTTTTACCTTGCTGTTTTCTTACTGTCACTAAAAATAAATAAATAAATAAATAAAATTGCTGTCTCATCTACTGACCTACATGTGTTAAATTTCCGTTTTTTTGTCTCTGCCAGCTTGGGGTTTCTTGTTAGCAATATGACACCTCTACATTGATCACTTCTGCTGAACTAATGCAGGTTAATGACGACCCACTGATTTTCTTGGACATTTAACAATGTGTAATGTCCATAATGGAAAACAGGAGAGAGAAAATGGACAGAATTTAAACTAGTATGGTGAAAACAAAAAAGTGTCTTTTGTCTGGCTTAAGGTTGTGCAACAGGAAGTTGGAGTGTGGCATGTCTTCACTTACTGGTGATGATGATGATGATGATGATTATTATTATTCTTTCGGCTTTTCCCTTCAGGGGTCTCCACAGCGAATCATCACTCTCCACCTATCCCTATCTTCTGCATCCTCA
>CM074951.1:3946087-3975776 GCA_037577455.1 Pangasius macronema
CATCTGGCGACGCACCCTGAAACCCAAGGAACTCAGGTTCAGAACCAACCTGGGGACTTTGGGGACTGAAACCCAAGGAACTCAAGTTCAGAACCAACCTGGGGACTTTGGAGCATCAGCACGAGTGCATCATGTAGCTGAGAAACCCTGTTTCGGGTCGGACTGCGTACATTTACATGGATCTCCTGTCAGTCTTTTTTTTTCCAGCCACTCCCAAGCACCCCTTCACTCTACCCTGTCTCAGTCTGTTTGGGAAAACATGGCAGAATCTGGTAAGACCTCAGCACAGCAAGATACACTATATGGCCAAAGGTTTGGACACTTGACCATGACACCCATATATTCCTTTTTAACATTTCATTCCAGATTTATTCCTCCTCGCTGTTATAATAACCTCCACTCTTCTGGGAAGGCTTTCCATTAGATTTTGAGTGTGGCTGTGTGGGTTTTCCCATTCAGCCACAAGAGCATTAGTGAGGTCTGACACTGTACGGCATTTCTGGAACATTCAGTAAAATAATTAGTCTAACTTAACAATAAGGGGAGCAACAATATCTCCAGTAATTGAATTACTGTGAGTCTCGGAGGTGCTGAATGCCCTAGTTACATTAACATTGCATTTCCTTTTATTCATTCAGCAGACAAGTCTATACAACAGTATTGTTGTACTTCACATATTTAACTACCAGAAGTCCAGTAGTGACTAATCTTGATTAATGTACTTTTAAATGATAGTCAGTGTTAAATTAAAATATATCAACTTTTCCAAGGACAAATGTGTGAAAATGGGTAAGAATTGTGGTAAGAATGTAGTAAATCAATTACAAGAAATTAACCATGACTCTAACCTTGTTCCTAACCCTAGCCTATTGTACCTTTTTATTAATCTGATTATTTTTTTTTATTAATCAGTTGTTCAAATCGTTATAAATTTTCAAGTGTGAGAACATGCTGGTCCGGCATCGCTGGGAGCTCTAGCTATAAATACTTCTACATCTGTTTTTCTGGGTAATTGCTGATTTAGAAAATTTCATGTTCCCATACATGAGTGTGCTTGTAAATGCATTACCACTGGAGCAGGTACTTTAGCTTCAGAATGAGGGTGTAATGCCATTTTATTACTCTTTGCTACCATTCCTGTGAAGACTGGCGGTTTAAGTAGCTTATTAAATGGAACAAATGAGGATTAGAACTAAGAGGAGCAAACAGATGTAAACTGAGTTTCTAGCTTAAAACCATTTATTTTTCATATTGCTAAGTGATCATGACTTTAAAGACATGTTTGAACTTTATTATACATGCAGGTTTTCATCTTCATCAATATTCTGCAGACAGAATATGAAACTAGCACAATGTGGAATTTCACTTGCAGCACAGACATCCAGTACTTCATCAGCTGTACCTCAATATACATATGTTCAGAGCTAGCAGGAGCTAGCTGGCTAATAGGAAGAAAATAAAAAGAAAGGGGAATGGATGCGTTCACTTGATTTACATTAAATATGAAGGATTCGCAATGATGGCGTTGTTGGGCTTCTTTTTAAATCATCATTATAGCCGAATTACCTTGCAAAAATAACTTTATTTGATATCGGCTGCACTGTATGCGTGTTATGTAACTAACCCAAGAATAAGCATTTGGAACTGTCATAAAATATTTCAGGGGCTTCAAACTGAAAATCTCCCCTCTAGCAGTTCTGCCAATTGGCTTACAAAGCATATTTCAGTTAATGCAGTAGTTAATGCAGAATTGACTCGATTTTATGTATTTTGCCCAAACACAAAGCTTTTACAAGACCACTGGTGAGCCGGTGAATTCTATTCTCGGCTTTTCTGAAGGCACCCGCCCTGCAGAGTCGATCAGTTGGTCAACCTGCGTCACCTGAGTATCAAATTTAACTCAACCTCAGGGTAGAAACAACTGTCAAGTCCCCAGTTAAAACATTTATGTACAAATCTAAACTTAGAACAATCCTAACCTTGAGGCGTGAACAGATTTACTCAGCCTGTGTCACACTGGAGGAGGGTCATTACCCTTTAACTGCCTAAGCTTCTCATACATCAGTGCATATTAAAGCTGGAAGTATAAGGTGTTTGGCAGGATTATATTTTACTGTTGACCTCTAGCGAGACTGCTTAAGAAAATATGACAAGGTGCAACGTTTGTGGCAGCCACAGATTAAGCTGTCTTGTTTTATTTATGCAGTCACACATTTGTTTCCACATTGTGTAGTTTCCACACTTGGAGTGCCTGGAGTGGAATAAAACATTTCAGGCTATTAACACCCAGAGGTGGATTAATTTACCATAACAGCACACCCTGAAGCATCTTATTCCTTTTATACCACAACATTTATAATGAGAAATTATATTTCATAGATTTTTACAGTTGCTGTAACCTTTTCACAGCTCTTGTTGTATGCACATTTGCAGATTTTCTCCCCAATTTTGGTCCCCTGCCAATTCCCACCCACCAGCCAGCTCATGCTTTTCATACAACCGCTACCAGTTGGGGAGGGTGAAGGCTAATGTGCTTCCTTTGAGATATGTGGATCCAATCAACCACATTATTTTTTAACTGCTGCTCATGCTGTGTCACAGTGCGGCACATTGGAAGAAAACCATTGTCTGTCCTCTTCTGCATACATGAGCCCATGATTGGCTAGTGTTGCTGCTATTGACAGGGAGCAGAGCATATACCATCTCTCCCAACTAAAGAGCACAACCGTTTTACTCTCTTGGCTCCTGGTAACCGACGGCTGTGGCATTGTCAAGACTCAACCACGTGATCTCCCAAAAATAGCATACGCTTTCTGTTGCACCACTTGAGAGCCCTTGGGTTTGCCTTTGTTGACTTGTAAAATGCTATCCTTCTAATTTCATTACTTGGAGCATTTATGCCAGTCCTGGTGTTTAGTTGAGGACTAGTAATAGTTGTGGGTCTTTTGTCTTCATCCTATAAATATATTGGAGTTTGTGGAACCTTAATCTTACCTTCCCCTTGGGTTCTTTAAATGCAAATGTAGTTTTAAATATGGTTTTGTTTTTTGTAAATGTTGGATATCCCAATGCACTATGGGAGAGATATATGGAAAAGAAGGACTCTGCCTAATGACAATATAACCATTTTGCTTTCTTCAGGATCCCCCAGCATGCTACCCTGCTCTGAACCTGAATCCAAGGACTACCACTCACCTCAAATTTTAAAGCAGTTATTACATAAGCTGGCGGTGTCATTACATTACCTGCGAACAAGGCTGTAATAAGCTGCCCCTAGCTACAAACAGAACCTCTCATAACTTTTCTTATATGAGTTGTTTTTCTCCTACGAATTAGCAGTGATGAGATCTGACTGTGAGACCATAACGGAGCAAACATGCTCTCTGATGCTGCCTGTTTACTTCGACAAATCTGTCCCCGCTGGCCAGAAATCTTATTATGTGTCCCCATTTTGTAGTTGCGTTTGGAAATGTGTTTGCTATTTTGTTTTAAAAAGCAGCTGTTTAGCCTGAGCTTCAGCCATTCCAGGGCTTCTGAATTTAGCAGTTAGACTTTCCCAATCTCTTATTAACATATTGTCCTTCATAATGTGATAAGAAAAACTGTCTAATTTCTAGGCAAATAAGTGGGACACAGATGACAGACTGTTTCATTTACTCATCCAAGGTCAAAACACACAGCCCATTAAAGAGCGAGTTAAATATTACCCCTAAATCCTGCTAATTGGCCCTATTCAGCAACGTAGCACTTTGCTGCCTCCTAAATCACACGCATCTGCCAGACAAAGACATAACTGTTCCTATACTAATGTGACTCCCTGTCAGTGATTGCTCTGTAACTCACCGTGGTGTTGTACTGAAACAAATCCACAATGAATTCTTTTCTGATGTTTCTCAGAGCGAACTACTGGATCTGGGTGGTTGTATTATCATGTATCTTAATAAATGTAGCAGAGTGATAACACATTAAGAAGCTTTATCTACACATTTAATATGCATTTTTAAGTTTGCAGTGATCTGCAGGACAGAGATTTTGCCAATTTTTTGAATTGGTGTCAGCTTTGAATATGGTTGGGACATACACCAATATTATTTTTCCTCAATGCACACAAACAAATTTTGAAACCCTATATAAACACACTGTATAGGGTATGAAATAATTGCCAATCTTCACACATCAGCTGAGGCTTTGAATGTAATGGTAAATTTTCTGTATATTGAATTTTCAGTTCATTAGGGGTCCAAGCACTCATGGTCCCAAAGCCCTATAATGGATGTCTAGGGAAACCCAGAGAACCATAACCATAATAAGACTTTTTAATGAAATCCGGCAAACTGATGCTGCAAGTTGTCTTGGATTTTAATGAAAGATCTAACAAACTCAATAGCAAAGAGACCAAGCAGAAAGTGAGGCTATACAGTATCTAAGCAACACTATTCCATATGGCAACCCAACCTCAGATATATCTTTTTTAAGAAGCCCTTAAATACCAACACACAACACATTAAGAGGGGTACAATTGAATCATATTGTTAAGTGTGTATAAAATTCCATTGGTACATTCAGAGCAGTATACCAAAGATATATCCAAGGTTTGGCATCGATACTCAAAATCAGGGGCGTCCAATCTTATCCATAATTGGCCTGTATGTTCTGCAGGTTTTCTTTCCACCAAAGCAAGAGCTATAGCTCATTCCACCTGTTTTAGTCAGTAGATTTTGGCCTTCAATTAACTAGCAGGTGCGACTCCTACTTTGCTGGAATGAAAACCTCCAGCCACCCTAGGCCACTCTAGATAAGACTGGACATGCCAGCCTTTGAGAACAGACACTGAAATTTGGAATTTCTTTAGTATCATGTCTCAGTTGTACCAGGGGTAGTTTGTATACACTAAGGAGCATTATTCAGAACAGGAAGTCAAGCCAGTATCATGTGCATTGGCAATTAGATGGGGCTACAAGCAACTGGAAGTGAAGCAATAGCTTGGCAACACCATTTTACATGAATGTCCAACACGTTCATTACTCAAAAATGCTGATGACTAGGAACATTTGACTAAAACCTCTTTGTAGAGCATACTGCATTAAAACAAGACGACTCATCACCTAAATATTTAATAGGGATCAAATCTCAATTTTCACATCAACACAGTTCATTGCATAGTGATTGGCCCCTTTGAATGTTTCAAGCAGCTATATTTAGCTACTACATAGTATATATGTAGTAAATTATATATGGCTTTTGTTGTTCATATTAAGGATGCATTCATAAGGGAAACCTCTGGTACACTAGATGTAGTCATAAATAAAACAAACCGTTTTTGCACCACATCTCACCATGGGTATAACTCACTAAAGGATATTTTATTAGCAAATATGAATTCATCACATGAAATGTCATGGGATTAGACCTGCTGGTCTTTGCCATATTGGTGGTCTGGTTCATTAGTCTTGTCGTAGCTGCCTTGTATCACCCTTTCATAGATGATAATAAGATCTCGTGGACAATATTCACAGCACAGTGGATCATGGTTATGAATTATAACGAAGCCACTACAAGTCTGAGTCACATGTTCTGAATGACAGCTGGGTGGATTATGTAGAGGTCAAACAAATATGCAGCTGGTATTGGAAATGACTTAGTGTGTATGAAACAGCAGTCTACTGAGAGGCATGCATTACTGTATCATATTCAGTACTAATTCAAATGCAACAACGTGAGGGTAATTTGATTTTATGTAGAAAACAAACAAAAACAAATCTTCGACAGTAATTGGTCATAGTTAAGGTGCATATGGACTCAAATTTATGGAGTTTATTTTTCAAATATTCTGAGTGAAAGTACTAGTGAATAAAACTTTACAGAGATGACATTTTAAAATTTAAATGCGCTAAATATTGAAAGCGATATTTGATGCATAAAAAGTCACATCTAAAGTCTTTTTGATTCTGTATGCACTCAAATGCCATTTTTTTTAAAATAGAATGTTCCTAGTGTGTGTGTGTGTGTGTGTGTGTGTGTGTGTGAGACCCTTAGAGAGAGCATAAGGTCAAATTCAAGTTTAATTAACATGCTGTAAAAGGCTTAAAGTGCAGTTCAGTTCAAATGTGCTTGTTGCTAATCAAAAGCGCATAATTAAAATGATTCTTTGTTTTATGGAGCGCTATAGTGTTAAATAAATATATCCGTGATCTTCTTTTATTCTTCTGTCCTAAATCTGAATGTTTTTTCCCCCCTTCATTTGCACTTAGTGTAAGTTTAGTGTGATGTCTAATCTGGTGTCTTTGAAGAATGGCCTCATTTTCTTCCAGTAAATGACTCAAAATGGTGGAAGGAACAGTGAGCCAAAAGTTCTTTTCTTTTAATGATTTATAGTATTTACACATAACCTGCTAGTTACACTGCCCTCGTATAAATATCAACAGTCATTCAATAACCAATTATGTTCCAAAGGACGAGTTTTGGATAAAAAAAAAAAAGAGCTTGGACGTTGGATTGGAGCAAGATTTGAGCAAGAACATTTTTTTGTATGGTGTTACTGTGCTGGCTGTTTCTTTAATATGCGTGTGGTCGCCATATTGCAATGAGAATGCAAATTCTCACCTTTATCCCCATGCCTGAGGCAAGGTTTCTGTTTGAAGGAGAGCTGAGGGATAAATTAACTGTCCACTGGAGTGTTAAGAAAGAGAACCATAGAAAAGAACTGTAGTAAGTAATAACTACACCATAACACTGCTGAACTCTCAAATGTGACTCTGAAACTAGCGCTCTCTCTCTCTCTCTCTCTCTCTCTCTCTCTCTCTCTCTCTCTCTGTAAGCAGACAAGTACTTTTGGAAGGAGTCTCCAATATCAGTGTTTGAAACTCATGGAGGGCATTTTTTCCAGTAACATAAAAAAAAAAACCTTAAAAAAGATTGGTGGAGGTTTATAACATAATGGATAACCTGTTTTGTGGAGGTTCTGTGGACGTTTTAAATGCAACTATAAATGGATACTAAGTACAACGTTTGAATTTCTCCTTAATAAATACAAAAAATGGCTAATTTCTGTGGTATAAGAGGAATGAAACACTTCAGGCCATGTTGTTTTTGGACAATATTCAACTTCATGGTGGTGACACTAACTCTGTTTCATGTTATGCTGCGGCAGACCAACTTGTCTTGATTATTTTCCCATAGCAGCACTCACCTAAGTGTTTTAATCCTTACATGTTATATTATGAACCATAAAGAAAAGATCAATTTAGTGCCCACTTTGGCAGTTTTAAACTAACAAGCTTCTGGCCCCTAGTCTGGTTAAATAACAAGATTATTCCATTTAAGACTCCAACTCTATCGCTATAAACAGAAGTTGGATGAACTAAAACCATCCATCCATTTATTTAAAAATAAAGTGCACCGATGACTCATAATCAGTTTAATTTGACTCTTAATTGCTTCAGCATCAGTATGGTTCATTTAAAAGTTTCAGATGCATTAAACCCTGGACACATTTTCAGCTGTCATTTTTGAAATAGTTCACAGCTATTATCACCGACTAGACCTTCACTGCGGTAAATTAAAACGAGAACGAAGATGAACACGCTCGATTGTAATGTTGCCCTGTAATTGAAATAGTTCCATTACTTACTCTTTATGTTTTATTTCTTGCCATTAACAAGCCATAATTCGGCTGTATTTCAATTCTTACCGAGCCCATATCACTATAACGAGCCACATTATTTCTTCCTCAACTTTGACCCTACCAAACACCTCACCTTATCTGAAGCTTATCACCTGCGGTCAGGGGGATTAATTAAAGGCATAAGTGTCGAACGGTGAGCCTGTCAGGCAAGGCCGAGCATTTGACAGATTTAATGAGTCTGCCGGTGAAGTGAAAGAGGAGAGAGAGAAAGGACAAAATGTTTCATTCAGCACCCACACTTACTCATTTTAATGGAGAATTAAATCCTACTGACAGACAGTGGGCATACCTTCCTCACCAAATATCAGCTTTCCCACAATGCAACAGAGGTGCATAAGCACTGAATAGGAAATTCTTTATATAATAAGGTGTATTATGATTTGAATTCATATCATCAAACATCATACTTCTTTAGTACGTATGCTAAATGAGGAGTGTATGTTTTATTTGTGCTCCAAATATCCCTATCTGTAGTTGGATTTAAACCCGACATTTGTGTAGCTTAAACTTTTTTATATATGGACCATACAACTATTCACTCAGAAACACTGAAAAAAAAAACAGATGTAGAAGTCAGCATGGTGTGTAAATTCTGGCTCTGACAGTTCCTCAACCTCAGCTACATCACTCAAGTTCGTTACTTGGCTGCAACACTTTCTAATACATTTAGTTGGTTATATTTCCTGAATATTTAAAGAAACTAGTAGTCTAATTTAATCCTCCATGATAACGATCAGGTAGTTACTAAGGATGAATAAATAAATTCTGTAACCGCACCACGTAGATTGTCCGACAATCTTCTTATCTCACTGTTTGCTCACTGGCATGAAAGCAACTTCCTGGTTGCATGCTTTTATTTTTGTCCCTTTGCACATCTCTACTCTCAACCAGATGCCCTGTGAACCTTTCTACAAAAAAGAAAGAAACAAAGAAATAAACAAAAAACAGTAGTACACTTCATATTCATATCTGTATTTATATCTGTTTAGAACATATTACCTTTTCATTTTGAACAATATATTCATATTCAGTTACATCTTTATACCACATTTACACTCATTTATGAAATTCCATCTGTGGACCGCAGTACAAAATCAGACTGTTCAATATTTCAAGCTAATTGGATGACATTGCTTTTTTTTTTTTTCCTTTGGACAGCATGGAGGCACAGCAGGTAGTGCTGGTGCCTCACAGTGTGGGTTTGCTCTGAATACATCCATTTCCTACCACCTCCCAAAAGTGTGTGTGTGTGTGTGTCTTTCCAGGATAGCCCTGGATCCTACATAGACAGTACTGGACAATAAGTAAGCAGAAACTGGTGAAAACACCATAGAATTATAACACAATATAATACAATATGTTTAATTTCCATTTTGTAAAATGTTGTAGCAGTAAAGAAGCTCCAGCCAAGTTTGCATAATTTGTGTTTTTAGCCAACACAAGTTTAATTTGCATTTTTAGCCAATGCAAGTATAATTTAGTGGAAAACATTGGTGTATTGTCCTATTTCTTGGGTGTAAGCCATTTTATCCCAATTTACTATCATGTTATTTTTGCTCCCACTGAAACAACTCCAAAGTGTGTGGCACTTTCAAAATCTGCCACTGTACTGAGCTTTTCAAAACCATCTTTAACATAAAGGCTGTCTCATGTTTTTCACCCCAGATTTATGGATGTAAACTGTCACTGTCACACCACTTCAACTCACTTAAGCTACTACAACGTCTAACTAATTACAACTGATGATTTTATTGTCTGTATCCAATATGTGCAAACAACAACTCGGCTGGCATGCCATTGTGCAGGGAACATAAAATAATTAAGTTCTTTATTAAAAAAAGCATATTAAATTCCAGATTTGCCAAATTTATTGTTGAAAGCAAATTAAGCCAGCTGGTTATTTGTTCCTGTTACAGTCTTACCCTCTGCTCTAAGCACCATGCTTCTCAGGGTAACTGCAGATTAATTGATCATTCACACATGACTCACACATGGCTTGTCTTTTACACTCCTTGCTCTCTGTAGAATCAGAGCAGCAGCATGCCTAACCACACCTCTAGAAAATAGTTTTTCTCAGTCTATCATTTTACAA
This sequence comes from Pangasius macronema, assembly GCA_037577455.1. NCBI lineage: Eukaryota > Metazoa > Chordata > Actinopteri > Siluriformes > Pangasiidae > Pangasius > Pangasius macronema. The sequence continues at coordinate 3,955,864 of CM074951.1, forward strand.
TGATAAGAATCTATAAATAATAGTTATGAATTTTTAGCAGGTGGCTAGTTGTGTCTTTTACTTGCTGCATTATTCTTCTAATACTAACCCTAACCTTGCAGCTAGGGTCATGTTGAAATTAGAAGATTTGCATTATGGGGCAGTGGAGTGGGCTGGAGTAACTGATGCCGTGACAATTTAAGGAAAAATGTCTCATCCGAAAGTAACACATGGAGTGCCGTTTGAGTCTGACTGGCACACTGATTTTTATTTTTATTTTTTAATTCAACTTGACTTTCAAATACAGCCATGAACCTGAAGTGACTCATCTCAGTAGCTGCCATTTTCCCCTTCCAGGTTGTGATAAGCTGAAGGGCTAAACCGTGGCAAAGCACACACCTCCATGCAAACCAGCAAGTCAAGCGCAGACAGATAAATCTGGGATGCAATTAGAAATGTCTTTCTAGGTAGCTGCAGTAAAGTTCAAACCCCTGGAGGATTGTTCTTCCTGAATAAAAGGTTAATTTCCTTTCCACTTTCCCTTCTATGCTTTTCTTGCTGTTTTTGGAGATACTGAATACAATTAAACTCTACAGCCAACTCAGCTGGTGTCTGGAGGCAGAAGCTCATGCTAAAACTCGGAAACTTGGAACTCCGACTAGGAAAAAAAACAACAACAAAATGCTCCCTCAAACACAGGAAAGTCAGGAGGGTCTCCTCAACCCCTGAGTTCAGCAAGTGAGTTGTGCTGTACATACTAACGTTTTGCTTTACAACAATCATCATACGTAGGTCAAAAAATTTCCCACTTCCCACGTCTGAGTTAAGTCTAATGCATCATCACTCTCCTCACTGTCTGGAGGGAAAAGAAGGAGAGCACCAGTGTGCTAAAGTCACTTCCTGAAGTTAAAAGATACATATATCACCAATATTATAACCAGTTCTACTGCTCTAATGGACAATGTAACACAAACAGGAGATAAGACTCACTTAAAATAAGACCGTGTACCTGTTAATCCCTACTGTCAATCAGGTTCCTGTAAATGAATCCCACATTCCCACCTTGTTTCAGCAGTGAGACTGGAAATGCACATCTCTGGGATCACTGGAGCTGCATTTGTCAGATCAAGAGGTTTAATCTCCTACTGCTCGTCTCGTTCCTCTCAAGAGAAGCATTACATCTCCTTCCTCACGCTGACTTGAATTAAATATTGATCTGCCACCCTTGAGTGGAGCGTATTATGTGCAGATAATGACAGCTGCTGTGTTTGGTTTTAAATGCATGTCCACTTGTAAATTTAGCTAGGCATTTTGTGTAAAGATATTATATTTCTTGTCATACAGTATGACAAATCAGCATCGAGCACGTTGTTGTGCGATGTTCAGCCAGGACCTGAGCATTACATCTTAAGTTTTTCTGATCTGGTATTGTGTTTATGAATTTGCCATTGTGTTTTTGTTTTGTTGTTGTAATTTTGGTTTTACTGCGGTGTTTACAAATTTTATATGTTTTCGGATTTGCTGTTGTGTATACAAATTTGCTGTTATGTTTTTTTTGTTTTGCTGGTGTAATTATGAATTTGTTGTTTCTGTTTATGAACTTGGTGTTGTGTTTTCTGATTTGCTGTGGTGTTTTTGGTTTTGTTGATGTGTTTACAAATTTGCTGTTGAGTTTACAAATTTGATATGTTTTCTGATTTGCTGCTGTGTTTTTGGTTTTGCTGGTGTGTTTACAAATTTGCTGTTGTGTTTTGGCTTTTGCTGGTGTGTTTACAAATTTGCTGTTGAGTTTACAAATTTGATATGTTTTCTGATTTGCTGGTGTGTTTACAAATCAGCTGTTGTGTTCATTTTTTTGCGGTTGTGTTTTTTGCTTGTTCATGTGTTTTGTACTTAAGGGCCACCATTATATGCATAACCATTTCAAAGTGATTTTGCTCTTCCACAATTATTGGATTTCATTACAACTGCACAAATATATAAACCCTTTAATTTGTTCCAGTGTTAATTTAAAAATTAGCCTAATGACATTTCTGTCAGAGCACAATAATGAGATTAGAGACAGCTTCTTTATATTGACATTCATAGAGCTAACTGTGCCTTAATGTGCTAAAATATTGAAAACTAATAATCACCCTCAGCGCAAGAGGCCAGTTTGTCTAAGACTTCAGACAAGGAAATGTCTAATCCTAAAATACCAGTGATTCAGTATGTAAAGCCTTAGGATGTAAGCGGCATTAGCTTCTTTAAACACCAGCGATCGTCTTCTCGATTTTGTTAATTTAGCAGAATAAAGTACTTTAGGAGGCTCTTAATGGTGCGAAACCTGGTGTGAAAATGTTCCTCTGCTCAAGGCTGATTTCTAATGATTATTGGACTATTAAAAAATATTTAATACTGCAGCAAAGGAGGACAAAATTCTCACCAATGCGAGGAACAATCAGAGACTGGGAATGAAGGGAAAACACTTGAGATGATTGAGGCTGAAATGATGGATGCCCTTAGCTGCTTGGCGACATTTGTTGCGTTCATAAGCTGTTCATAAGAGGGTGCAGAACACACAAACACACTCGGTCTCTCTTTAGCACTTGTGGCAAGGGCAATCATGGTCTTATCAGCATACTACACAGATATATAATATATAAAAGCTGCTTGAAATTGTTTTTTGAATTATGCGGCCAAGGTTACGACAAATCTGCCATCAAGATAATGAATATTTAAGGAGGCTTTTCAATGCTTAATTGAAGCCATTCAGCAGTGAACTCAGTATTTTGCATTGTACTAAAAATGATGGTATTTCATTGAGCCAGTAATTAAAATACCCTCATATGAAAATATATAAACATATAAACAATTTGAAACAATGAAACCAACCCACTGATATTCAGTAAATAACTGTTATATAGTTGTTAAAAGGACACCCATGTTATACATTGCATGAATAGCAATTTTCAATAGTAAACAGCACATCTCTGACCTATAGACATATAAACAATTACATTATTCAGATTGAACAGGCCATGTTTTAAAGTTGAGACTAGAGGTATGCATTGGACTGGGATCATGGAGTTTTTCTTTTCTTTCAAGATATGAAGCTCACGGAACAGAGACAGAGCACATTTATTATCATGAACGTGAGTTGCTGCACAATGAAATGTATTAATTCATCCTTTAGTAACTGTAACGAATCCAGGGAGGTGGATGCGAGTGCAGATAAGCCTTATTAAACAAACAACTAACAAACAACTGAAAGGCAGGAAAAGATCTAGCAAAACCAATCACAATGAAGACAAGGCTATGATAGGAAAAGCATAACAGGGATACAGACTTCTAAGAGAAACCAAGGAAAGAAAAGACTGAACTTTAGGGGAAATACAATTAACACAGGAAGTCAGCCAGACAACAAAAGAAGAAATTCATAAGCACGAGTGAGGCTGCCCTCTGGTGGTCTGGGGAAGACTGTCCATGGTGGATTTGACTAACTGCTTGGTCATTGTCATGGTGGTTTAAATTAAGCTACTAGTTTGTTTATATTTTGCTAAACAGAACCATCTAAATCCCAAAAATATTGCATGCAGGTTTGTGCAAACAGGATTATAAAAACAGTCTCACGCACATCTTTAGTGAAGACTAATTATAAACTCGAATGATGTAGCTGAGGTCGAGGAACTGTCAGCGCTTCTGGTTAAAGCTGTGCCACTATTGGTTTGAATCCGAATACAGATACAGATATGAATATTTACAGCACATAAATAGATGGAAATAAAGATACAGATAGTGGCATTGTGTTGCAACCCTAATAGACAGGGAACTGCAGATTCTCTATGCAAAGAAAAATAATTCTATGCAGATTCTCTGCAAAGGAAAATAATCAGTCTTTCTAAATGTCAACATTATTTATGTGTCCTAGACTGTCTCATTACAGACTGTCTGTGGCTCGTTAGACTGTCATATGGGACAGAAATTAAAACAGCCTGTGGGAACATGGCATTAATAAATCTGATGTGAGGTCAAAGCCTCCATAAAACTAACGAGAGAAAGAACTGCTGTTATCTCAGAAAGTTATTCTCAGACTGATTCTTCATCTTTATACCAGAGTGCTGTCGAATGCTTAATTCTGATTCCGGTCAAAAGGTGTTAGTTAATTAATTTTCTCTAACAGCAGCTCTGACAGTAGCTCCAGCTGCAAGGTTTATATAAATGCACTCGTTCTAATACGTTAGCTCTTCTATAGTAATTCACTGGTGGACAATCTAACTAAAAATAAACGGATTATAAAGCGTGATAAAGTGGCTATACTGGAAATTGTTGATATGGTGACATTTTACTTATTTAGGAGATGCTTATTTAATATGTATGGAAGGAGTCTCCAGTGTCAGTGCTGTGTAAAGGGTTTCTGACACAGCATGCTCTTCAAGCTGGAGGGCTTTGTTTTTTTCTCAGTCACATCACAAATTGTTAACTTCAATATAAAATAAACTAGAGTCTGGTGAGGGAATGACTTTATAGTTGCTATAACATAAGTGATAAAAGGAACCTTTTGATGTTGGTATCATCTATTCTTTGTCTTGTGCTGCAATTCTTGCTTTTATTTACTTTCTTCAAATATCTGACTCCTAAATCAAATATCTGGTTGCTTGCTATAATAGTCACCATTATTTAATTTGACAGTTAGGAGCCCCAGTGATTTTGAATCATGACTGTGATGTTATACTTTACTCTTTCATTGGATTGATGAGCTAATGGCAGGGGAAGTGATTCTATCAATCACGGCTCTGACGGCTAGTCTTGTATCGCTCGGTCTGACCTCACTAATGTACACAACTCTGTGGAATGTGGTGTGGTGTATAGGGTGAGGCTGTTTTTCTCATTTTCCTGAGCAGATGGATGTATTGAGGTGGCACAGCTCAAAGGTACATGGCCTATTTCACATCCTTTCACTGCCATCACTTTGAAGTTGGAAATCTTTCCTCAAGGAGACACGTCTGCCTGATGATGTGATATACAAAAAAGGTTGCACTTTTGTAAATCTTTGGGGGAAAAAACGTTGAAATGTCGAATGTCAGATTAAGACATGTTCTCATTATGTTTTTAATGGACTTATAAACTGAAGTAAAGGGTGTTACTGTCTCATCAGTTACTCATTTGACTATGAAAGCTTGTTTCTTCCAAACATGGTTTTAGATTCTGTCCGATTTTATGTTAAAGAAAATGAAAATAAATTGATTATTTTCCTATAACAGCATGTCCCAGATTTCTTTATCGTCCTTATTCCACAGCAACTATTTTTATATCTATCTATATATATATTTTTTAATAAAAAAATGACAGTTTATGTTAATTTATAGTTACATTTTAATTTAAAGAATGTCTGTGAAATACGCTAGTTCCTGCTGTTGCTTGCATTGTAGCTATAAACAGTCGCTCTCTCACCAGCCTCTCGCTTTCCTCTCTTGAAGTTAATGAGACAGCTTGTCATGTTACAGAGAAACTGCAAAGTGCTCCATCCTGAAGTCTCTACTGTGTCTCCTGTAGAAACATTAATGTCAACCTGTGATGTGCTTCCTGGCAAACTACTGGCTGAGCCATGCTGTTATAAAGCGTTAATCAACACCTTCTGACCAATCAGAATCAAGAATTCGGCAGCGCTGTAGTATAAGATCGTAACGATTCATAGAAATATTCAATTAATTAATGACACCTCAGTTAGGAGGAGAAACTGCTGAGCAGACAGAGACACCTTCTTCTTGAAAGGGTTGTGGGAAAAGAAGTGCTGATTAGTTCTCCTCAGCAGTGAAACTGCAGAGAAGAAACTGTGGACGATACTGAGGATCTAGGTGCTCATCTAGCGAAAGCAAATCATTTTAGTCAGCTGTGAGACAAACAAACCTGCTGTGATCTTCAAACCCTAAAAGACTTGCACTACTTCAAATCCCTGAGTATTTTTGAACGCGTAATTTTTTTTTCTCTGCGTTTTTGGCTTCCTGTCCACAAAAACAAAGCTTTTCAAAAGCCACCTTCTAAGGTGGAGAAATTGTGAGTAAAAATTGGCACTAGTTTTGAAGTGTTTTTGAATAAGTTGACGTCACAGTGTCAAGCTGCGCATACCCATTGTGGTTTTGTGCGTGTCATGAATGTGCTAGGACTCATGGCTCATGGCTCATGGCTCATGGCTTGGGTTTATCATGGCCGCTGACCATGCTGTTACTTTGTGGTTTGTAAGTTCTTATTTCATAACGTGTTTGCAATTTAATTTTCACTTTGTTTTATTGTTACACCTGTCCTGATTCCACTGCTCAGGCACTACAAATAGCACACTGCGAACATAGATTCTGGATAAGAACAAAGTATAACCTTAAGCAGTAACTCCACCTCATGATCAGGCCACACACTGTATGTTGGCTACCCTGGCCAGGATGAAGCAGTTTCTGAAGATGAATGAATAAACTTTTGGTCATGTTTGTGTTTTTCCACATTTTGCCTTCTCTACGTGCTCTTAACGTTATTCTTGAAGTGCATGACATAAAAGTTTACAACAGAGGTGTCCAGTCTTATCCGGAAAGGGTTGGTGAGGGTGCAAGTTTTCATTCCAACTAAGCAGAAGTCACACCTGAGTCTACAGAAACCCAAGATCACACCTGAGTCTATAGAAATCCAGGATCACACCTGAGTCTATAGAAATCCAGGATCACACCTGAGTCTATAGAAATCCAGGATCACACCTGAGTCTATAGAAATCCAGGATCACACCTGAGTCTATAGAAATCCAGGATCACACCTGAGTCTATAGAAATCCAGGATCACACCTGAGTCTAGAAACCCAAGATCATCTGATTAAACAGATAGAATAAGGTGTAACTCCTGCTTGATTGGAGTGAAAACCTGCGACCACACCGGCCCTTTACGTATAAGAATGGACACCCTTGGTTTATAACATACTACTGCCACCTACTGGGCTGGCATGCTCATGTGGGCAGAGTGTGGATGGAAATATTTTCAAAAATGCTCTTCCATTTTTTTTTAGAAATGAAAAAAGCTACCATGCACATGTGGACAAAGCCTGAGGCTGCTATTCTTTGTTTTTCTCCTGATATTTGTTTGTGGAAGTGAGCACAGATTATGTGGCACAACTGACTTCCATAAACCTGTTTACTAAATTGCAATAGTAAAACGGAACAATAAAAGGAGCACTTTGTGCTACATTAATGCACAAAGCAAGCAGAAACACCTGACTGTACACTTTTCGAAGCTTTTAGCGTAATGCTGAGACGCTTGTATTGTCTGAGCATATTAATTCCTGAAATAGTGACTAAAGAACCATAAAACTATGTGAGGTTTATTTGTCAGCGGACAGCTCGTTTCTTCCAATACATCATTTGTAAATTTTCCCGAGGAGGCAGTTGTTTAATGATCAGGACTCTGACGTATTTCTGCCTGGTCATGATTACAGCTGGAACTCATTCCCATTTCACAAGTGAATAGCTCAGCAGACAAGCTGCCAGACAATGTGGGGAAGATAACAAAAGAGAGAGACTCCTTTAGGTACATCCACAGCCACCTGTTCTCTATTTCTCCTACCCATTAAAATGATCATCAATGGGTAGTAATACTTGACAACATCCTGGATTACTCTTCTGACTTTCAATTGTTTATATTGAAATATCATTTGGTTTCCATTCATCATCCCTGAAACTACATATGTATGCTGTTTAGGTGTCTACGACCAGTAGATTTCCTCGCTGTCTGTTTAAAAATGTATTTTTATTTATTTATTTCTTCTTCTTCTTCTTTCAGCTTCTCCCTTCAGGGGTCGCCGCTGCGACAGTCTCCACCTATTCCTATCTTCTGCATCCTCAACACTTGCACCCACTAGCTTCATCTCCTCATTTATTACCTCCATATACCTCCTCTTTGNCCCAAACGTCCAACATGAGCTGTCCCTCTGATGTACTCATTCCTAATCCTGTCCAACCTCGTCACTCCCAAAGAGAATTTATTTATTTATTTATTATTATTTTTTAATAGAAATCTCCATTTTTGTTTTAAGCCCACACACTATGACAACGAGCCTAATCTAAGTGTTCCCAATCCAGATATTGCTGATTTTCTCTCTGTTGATGTTCATTCATATTGTGGTCAGGGTCATGGTGCACACAGCTCATCTCATGAAAACCTGGGACAGCAGTCCATCTAGCATATCTTTGCAGCACCTTCTCAATATCACCTTAACAAGCTGGTTAGGAGAGCCAGCTCTGTCCTGGCCTGCCCATTGGACTCTGCGGAGGAGGTGGGTGAGAGAAGGATGTTAGCCAAGCTGACATCTATTATGAACAACACCTTTCACCCCCTGTATGGGACTGTGGAGACCCTGGGTAGCTCTTTCAGCAGCAGACTGCTACACTCCCAGTGTAGGAAGGAGTGCTACCGCAGGTCATTCATACCAATGGCTGTCAGACTGTGGGATCAATAAAGTTGATCTTATCTTATCTTATCTTATCTTATCTTATCTTATCTTATCAATATACTGTCAGATGTCACTGAAGAAAAATAAATTTCCTTTCTCTTCACTGTCTCCCATCATTTTATTTAAAAGAACAAAAAAGGCCAGATGTGACTGCTTGAGTCAAATAAAGAAATTCACGGACATCGTCTAACTCACATACACAATTGTATGCAGATGACACTCAGATTTATCTCAGTACTAGTCCACCACAGCAGTTCCTTCCAATTTATTACCCGAATGTATTCTGATATAAAATCATGGATGGACTCCAACTTTCCTAACTTTCTTAAAAGCGGACAAAAGTTTACATGTCGCCTCTAAAACTCTTCTACCTAAAATTCAAGAATGTTCTGTTGATATAGATGGAGTTACTGCTAAACCATGTACAGATATTCGGAACCAAGGACAATTTTTGACAACACCCTTTCATATGAATGCAGTATTAAGCCACTCATTTTTCCACAATCCATTTTCTCATTTTCTGTCTAATTTGGACTTGGCTAATCCCCACCCGCCAGCCAGCTCTCCCCTAGCATATGACTTCCTCCAAGCCAGACAAAGCAATCTTGTCAATCTGCTGCTCATGCTGCATCACAGGACAGCATAGCACACTCGGAGGAATGCGATATCCACCATCTTCCACATACATGCGCTCACAGGCACCTCCACGATTGTCTCGTGTTGCTGTGGTTTACATGGGAGACAGAGTGTACCTTCTCTCCCCCAAAGAGCATGGCCAATTTACTGTCTAGACTTCTGGTTGTGGTGTCATTTGGATTCAAACTTGTGATCTCTGAACTGAGACGAATGACACTGAGGCAGTCAATGGGAGGCAGATCTTTCAGCAGCTTTGGAATGCCATCCACCAGGATCTTCATGCCTATACTTCCATCTCCAATATTAAGAAACATATTAAAACATACAATTCTCTTCCAGCACTTCTCTTTGCTTCTTCCTGCTAGTCTTTTTCCTCCTTTTTTTTGTATATCTGTATGAACAGTGACCATGAGTTTTAGAAAGGTCCTATACAAAATGGAACCCATTATTAGTTTCATTATTATCCCATGTTTACCTGAAGCTACATTATTTTCTACTATCTGTTTTGTCAACGCACGTCTAGTTTTGCTAGCAGAAGATATTACCTTCCATATAACCTTAATAGATCAAGCCAGAGGTCCCTTAATGATGTTCCTGTGTACAGGAAGGACAATGATGAACATAGTCGCAATCTTCAGGAGTGCTGGCTAGACTGAACAAAAAAGGAGTACCACTTCAATCAGGACAGTTTGCAATTTCTGGGCTTGTGAAAGCAATCCTCAAGGCTCCACTCTGTTCATTTCTAGATTTGAGTGCCTAGTACTCCATATTTGTAGCAAATGACTGCAATTTTGTCCAGAGTCTGACTGCCTGACACTAATTACACATCTGTCATGAGAGAAAATTATTTTGGCTTTACCTGTTTTCATCTACTGAAACATTAGATTGCGAATCAAGCGTGGTATCTCATTTGTTATCTTATTGTCATGTGAAAAATCAGGTGACTGCCTTTGTAGTTTGCTGTTGTGGCCCAAAATGTGAACATCCCAAGAGCACCTTTTAATCTAAGAGGGTATTCGTCAGAAAAGCAACAATGAGTGCCGTCTAACTTTAGGGTAAATATGATCATGATGCTACCATCACCATGCTTCACTGTAGAGCTGGTGAAGATTACCAATGAAATGTGACTCTAATGAACTGTGAAATTAACGCGTGTAACTGAGGTAAGTCGATGTGTGCACTGATCTGATGGCACCTGATGGCAACTCGAGTCACAGGATTGGGAAAATAAAATGTAAATAATAATAAAAAAAAATCAATATATAGTAACATTGAAATATAATGTATAACTGCTGCCCAGGGATGCCCAGATGGCCATTCTATTTAAATAAAACCGCAGCACCAGGAAGTTGAGTTTAACTGCAAGCAAATTTCAGCCTCACTGAAAAACATGAATCAGTTGGAGGGAATGGGACGGGGCTGCGTTCGATTCATTTTCCACTGTGGCAGATTTGATGCCTGCTGGGATTTACCCTGTCGATAAAAGGTCATTACAGTCTGCACTGGGGAATTGCATCCAGCATTCAGTTGTCTCTGTGGCCATTTATTTTAAACAACATCACCTCGCTGTCTCAGCAGAGTGCAAGAGAGCGAGGGATATGCCTCCTGGTATTTTCTTACTGATCTAAAATAAAAATTTAAAGACCGTATAGACTTTACGCATACAGTTAGTTGCCATGCCATGTAGTTTCTGACTGTAAATATGGATATGGGTTTTGGGTTTAATCTGTTTTGTAATGTACACTTGGAATTCAGTGACATTTTTGCACACTACGTTTTCGTATCTATTTAGCGATATGAATAAATCGTATTAATCAGCATCCTGGCTTGCACTCATGCACTTTTGTTTAATAAAAACTAAAGAGAAAATCCACATGCATCAGTGACCCAGCAGGATGCTTACTCACACCACTAAACATAACATCATAAGAAAATCATTGTCCATACCTGTTGGCTTCGCCAAGTGAATACAAACCTGAGTGAGGCTCTTTTATCTCTTCACAGCAGTAGCATCCTCTTTGCTGCACTGTATGGCTGATTCATGGTCACTCTCACTCTCTCTATTCCTCCTGATCCTGGTGGTGAAAATCCCACAAGCTGCTTCTCTCAACACTGTAGTAATAATGACCTGCAGGTCAGGAGGCTTCCTGAGAGAAACTGCTGCAGGGTAAATGATCACTTTGTTCTCATGGATGCCTGGAAATATAATAAAAAAATATATATATATAAACTTCTTGAAAGAACACAGAAATCTTCACCATATCAAATTTTAAGTAAGTCTTAGATTATGAAGCAAGTGAAGACACATGTTTGATACGGGTTCGTTTCTTTCTCTGTCTCTTCTCTTCTCTCTTTACTCCGTCGTTCGTCTGTTCGTACCTTCGCGTTGTGTGTTGCTGAGCTGGAAACTTTAAATGCAGCTTTCTATCTTTTCACTTTTGTTTTGAAAAATGCTAGAACTTTACACGTGGTTCAGAAAAGTGACACATTTCAGTTCAGAAAAGTCTGTAGCCTGAGCTATATACAGTAGAATAGAAAATGTTAAGGAGGATGGATTTTCCCAGGCCACCACACATATCATATAAAATATTATGTTTTATTTTTAATGTAATAAAAGCATTTACATGCACTACAACTTACAGTAATTTGCATCTTCTGTATTGTATTGACCAACTAATTAAATTTTAATTTAGTAATTTAGACGTCCATATATTTCCTTCTTTGGTCAGGTCTTTCTTTGTGAAAATGATTTTCCTTTCCTTTAAAAGCATTGGACTTTTTGAGCTTTTAAAATGATTACTTTGCAGAATGGACAATTTGGCCTTCACCGAGCCTCTTTATCATTATATTCTGTAATTACAGTGTATCACATGGATTCTGACCCCCCTCCCAAAAAAAAAAAAAAAAAAAAACAAAGCCAGGATCGATATGCTTCCTTTCAAATGCCAAAAATCTCTTTCAGTCTGCATTTTTGTCTCACTTAGAACATACCAAACTGCAGAAACTGTAGACAGCTCCACTGCTAGGCTTGCTTTGGACATCTCATACTGTTATCTATTTGATGACTATATTCTGACTGGTTTGATTAATAATTCAGCTTGCCAGTGTGGATTCCAACCAGCTAACCCGAATTATTTATCTGCCGTGTCTCAGGCATACACTATTTGTCTAGCTGTCCATGTTTTCCAGCTCGCAGTTCTCATGTAAACCTGCTGGACAAGAACGTTTCACGTGTGAGACACAGAGACACAAGTGAAAATGCTTTGAAGTGTTTTTTTTCCAATCTAAAAAAAAAAAAAGTCTTGCAGTAAATTACATTGCCGTGTCTTCCTTCTTCTCTACAGGCAACTCCTGCATTATAATACTAAAATTCAATTACCAGATGCTGTTAATAATACAGTAGTATAATATTCTTTTGCCTGGAGCTATTTGATGGATATAGCACATTCATTTGCAATGCAAGATCTGAAGATGAATTCAAATGCAGCCTTATTTGCACTGAGAAAGAAAAGTTATCACTTCCATATAACTTTGTATGAAGTGAAGAGATGTGTGCGACTATTTGTTTTTAAGCCCACTTCTGCCTGTTCCTAAAGGAGTCCTGCTGTGAGTAAAGCTTAATACAGTTTAAAGTAAGTAAAACCCTCGCATGGTGACAGAGGTTCAGAGCCACGGGTTGCACATCACAATATACAGTAATGCCACTCAGCTAGTTTAGAGAAGAGCACTAGCAGTGCTAGCCCTCAGAGGCTGATCCACATTCATTTTCATACACTTCTGAGGTTACACTTGGGAGTTCAACTCCCGGATCATCATCAGCCTGGACATATCTCCCAGATGCTCCTGTAGAAATAACATCCTTCATCTATAGAAGGTCAGCCATTGAGGCATAATGAGGGGTCTGTTGAAGGGCAAGAGCTTCCATGCTGCACAGTGTCAGTTAGAGAATCAATTATTTCAGCTGAGCCTTCATGTAATTAACGTGAGTGCACTACAGTTGGTATGTGCTTAAATAGTGTAAAATTGTCTAAGATTTATTGCCCAGAAATATAATTTGTAGCCTGTGTATGGATCTGAACTGAGGTATGGTTTGTTGTTTATCTGCATTTACTTACACTAGTAGAATAGCCGCAAAATCCTACATTTATTTTTGCTTTAACTACAGAATAGATGACTAGTTGTCTGCTTTGTTTTTTTTTTTTAAATTACTAGTTAGCAAGTAAAAAAAGACTAGTCATGCAACTCCTACTTCAAGCAAGACAGTGCTAAGTAGGCCACTACGTGTGCTTTGCTACACATGTCAGCATGAACTATGTATCTTATCAGAATAGGCTGGAAATGAAAGGAAATGCAGTGAGAGGCAGAGGCAGAGGCAGAGATAGACTGACGGACCGGAGCCGTTCAGGATGAAAATAAGTCAACACATCCGAAGGCAGTGTTCTGCTTCACTGCTGTTGGATGAGAGCACCACAAATGGCAAAAAGAGAGAGAGAGAGAGGGAGAGGGAGAGGGAGAGTCTACACGTATGGAGGAGGAAGCACATTTGGGTGCTGGGGTTCTGGTATTTGACCATTATGAACTGGTGGTGGTGGTGGTGGTGGTGGTGGAGGTATGTGGCCTGAAATAAAGCAGGAGTTAGTTATTTTCCCATAACAGCATGTCTCGAATTGCTTTATTCCTTTTATACTGCAGCATTTTTCCAAAAGCTGCAATTTTTTATTTTTTAAAGAACAAAATCTGTTAGATAGATTTTAATATAATAGTTATAATAGATACTTTGTTAATGTTGTGGAACAGCCATGAAACACGTTAGTTCCTGTTATCACTTACGTTTAAAGTAGCTATAAACAATCATTCCCTCACCAGCATCTCTTTTTTCTTCCCCCCGTTCTCACTTTAAGCTAATAAGAATAAAAAATGGAGCTTGTCACATAAATGAAGAAAAACTCAGATTATGTAGAGGATCCGCCAAGCATGTTAGTATAAAAATGATGACATAATAGAAGGTGTTTCAGTACCCATCTATCTATCTATCTATCTATCTATCTATCTATCTATCTATCTATCTATCTATCTGTAATAGTGATTGTTGTTGACTCATAGTTGTGCATCAGAGAGTTTTTGGTTGCTGCAGAGCTCCAGATTTTTAATAAAGTAAAGGCAACAGATTGCAATACATTTTATAAATTATTTATTTATCTATTTATCTCTTTATTTCGTTTAAGTATTAAGTTAGTGCATACTTCCATAATTCACCATGACAACGCCAGCTGCCTTCTTTTAAATCACGTTCAAATCGGATTTGAACAGCTTCCAGATCAGGAGAATAATGGGATATTATGCCAGAGCGGTTAAATAAATTACCAGGTATAATTCGCTAGAGTATTCTTCAATTCATCACGCTTGGATTCACTTAATGTGGAAAATATCATTTTGGAAAAAGTATCGCAGTCTTGCAGAGTCTATTTTCGTTCAGTTTTATGTGTGCTTCTTAACAGTACTTTGAATATGCATTTTTTTAAAAAGGGTTGAAGAGGAGAAGAGAAAACCCTGCAGACATGCAAATGCACGTAATCACTAATAAAAATAATTTAGTCTAATGTTTAAGTCATAGTGATTATATCATGTGTCAGCTGTAAATTGTTTTGGGTAAAAATCAATACCAAAAGAATAAATGAGCACAAACAGACTAATATTATAATGAAAAGGTATAAAAATTGTTATATAGACATAGATCCTGCGAAACGGAAGAACAGATAATACAATCACGGAGCTTCATGGGAAAAAATGACACACTATAAACAATACACTAGATGTGTAAGTTGTTCATTCGTCACATAAGATGGAGAACTGATGAGTAGTTTTTTACTATAAGCTATAATGCCACTGGTCAACTTCGCATAAATGATGGTCAGGCTGCATTTTACACTCACCGCAGAACAAATAATAAAGGCATAAAACTGTCTCTTACGCCGATGTCACCAATATGAGCAGTGACAGCATGGAGTTTTCAAATTTAAATCTGTCAAAGACATCACTATCCTCCACTGATGCTAAGACCCACTGCATTATTGGATCAAATCTACTTCTTCTGTCAAATCTAAAATGGCACCTGAACAATATTCTGGACTGTTTAGCTCCAACCATGTCAGAGATCTGTGATATTTTCTTCAATCACATCCACTTCTTTTTCTTCTCATGTCCAAATATTCAAGTTCAGCAGAAATATCTAAGACCATAAAATCTCAAAAGATTTAAATTTTCACTGACAGTTTTTGGAGACATTTTAATTAAAAGTGTCTGAAGGTCAGTGGCATTTAAAGCGTATTTCATGGTGCAAGTGGAACTTAAGTGGAGCTCTCACGTTTACCCTATGCATGAAGTTCAGGGTGGAATGAAACTCAGTGCCAAGTGGAATAATTACTCTGATTCATCAAATATCAAATAACAAAAGTTACTTTAGATAAAAGAATCAGCCAAATGAAAAATCCTCTCAAGATATGTTTAAAAAAAAAAAAAAAGATGGGTAAGGGAAATCGGATTACCGCGTGGATAATATTCGAACATCAGAAATGCGTGCACACCATGGTGACCTTGTATCCCACACTAAGGCTGAAAAAAAGAAGAAAAATGTCTCTCCATTTTCCAATACCTTTGTTTTTGGGCTACTTTTAGCTCACACAATTTCCTTTTGTGTTTCTTTTAGGAAATTTTCCTGAAACATGGCAATCCTGGTTAATGATATTAGCTTTTCCTGTTCATCTGTTGTATTGAACCCAGTGGAACAAAGGTACACCTACAACCACCCAGAACAAGCTGCTTCTTCTTCTTTGGGCTTTTCCCTTCAGGGGTCTCCACAGCGAATCATCACTCTCCACCTATCCCTATCTTCTGCANCAATATACTCACTCTCCCTCCTCTGAACATGTCCAAACCATCTTAATCTGGCCTCCCTAACTTTGTCCCCCAAACATTGTCCCTCCAACATGAACAACATGAACCCAGAACAAGCTGCTAGAAGTATTTTTTTTTAACTTAAAGTAAATGGTGAAGTATATGAGGAAAGAATATTAAAATCCAGGGTGATTTCAAGATGAGACATTTTTCTGTAAATTTATTCAGCTTCTTATGGAAATGAGATATGAATTCACTACAGTCTTGAAAACAAAACTAGAAGAGACTCCTTAAAGAACCTTTGGGTCCTAAGATGCCATTTGTGTCCTACTGATATTACATTTATAAACATGTATGTACAGTAAATGTGAAAGACTTTTCAACCACAGGCAAAATGTCCTCAAAATGTGCATGAGCTATAGTACTTAGGAAAAAAAAACACTATTTAACCCTCTACTGCATGAATTATTTATTTATTTTTTATGGATTTTTATTACTTGAAGTTCAAGAAATAAAAATATATTTCAAAATTNTGTGCAGTAAAGGGTTAAGTATCATTTAGTAAATTAAAAAGGCAATTTGTATAAAAGGTTTACTGTAACAACAATTATTGACTTGTTTATTAACATCTAAGAGAGTATGGTGTATGTTTTTATTTTTTTAAGTTATAATCTCTTCAGAACACTGTAATTTTTTTTTTTACCTACGAACTGCTGCTGTAATCATAATATGTAATAATAAATACTGACCTGTGCTCATCCTAGGACTCTTATTCACAATCTGCTCATGCTAAACATCACTTCAGCACACTTACTACTGACTACTTGCTTAAGAGGAATGATGTATAATCTCACATAGGTCACAGTGGTCCGAAGGAAACACAGTTCCAAAGAAGTAGTACAGTAGAGACCCTCCAAAAATCCCTAATGTCAAACCTAGAAAATGGTCCTACATTCCCTTTTTATTCCCTACTACAGAGCTCTCTGAGCTAGTACAAATAGGTTTGGAAACCTGTGCCTTCAGGATAAGAGGCAGTGGAGTGTAACATTCTCCAGCAAAGAGAGAGAGAGATAGATATATACTTTTCAGATCCTGAGTTGAAACCAACCAGGGCTAATGAGCGAGGTCAAACACTGCAGAGAGGATGAAGACCTCTGCACTCAATCTTATACTTTTGTCCATCTTTAACTCACAACCACACAAACCCCCATCTGCCAACTGCCCGGGCCTGTACCTGATTTCTATTTGAGGCATTAATCACATTCATATTGTGCTACCTATTAAAAACAAATCCACAGACACCAATAATTGATCATTAGATCTCTCTCAGAAGAAGATTCACAGGATAAAAGAATGTGGAATGTAATGGGCCGGCAAGCCTTAATTAAACCTGAATGCCCTGTGATGGTTTCTGACAAGTGCTGTTATCAGTCGTCCATTTGGATGATTTAGAAAGTGACTCTGGCCAACGTCTGTACGCATTATCTGTGATGATATGCTCCATCGATTGGCTGATACTATCCGACCATTAATCCAAGGCCTCTAGCTGCTTAGCTCAGCTTTTTAATGGTAATATCTGCACTCTGTGGTGTCATTGAATGTCCATTTCCTCAAAGGGGATTAAGGTAATTATAGCCGCGCTCATTGTTAGCCAAGCACATCATTTCACGCAAACATACCTTGTTCGTTGTAGTGTCTTGCAATGGTATTATGAAAAACATTAATAAAATCGAGCTGCATGCTACTCTGTGTTTTGCCCACAGCTACATTCTAACACTAGTGAAACGCATTCATCAGTATGCTCTCTCTCTCTCTCTCTTTCTCTGCACGAGCCATGTCATTCTTTCTTCTATTATGATTTTCTCCTTTCACATCCATTATTAATGCACAACATGACTCCCATCCTTCATTCCTGGAACTGGCCTGGAGAGCTGGGTACCTGTTTTATTACCGTCATTCACACCTACATGACAGAACCTGCCATCAGTCCAATTTTTAATACAGAAGGCTCCAGACATCAGTTCGGTTAGCAAATATATTCTTTTTAACATCATCACCTTTAGATCATCCTGAAACCTTATTTAATAAAGAACTTATCTGTGTTGAAAAAACCTCGACCTCAAAAAGTAAAGTGTCTAAAGCACCACTTTTAAACTCAAATCCTTGCCTTTAAACCCAAAAGAAAATCAGAGATAGAAAATAGAAATGTTGTTTTGGTGAAAAAGTGCATCTCCATTTCATACTTTTTTTCAGATAGCCTTTAAGATTGCCTTTGGCAAAAGAAGAACATATTGAAATCGTTCTCATGGATAGATCAGGAAGCTGTCACAGTTTACTGTAGACTTTAACTTTATAGCGAACACGGCAAGCATATCACACACGACACTGTTGCCAAACTTATAAACGAATTCAAAAAGACTGGAAGTGTTGCAGACTAACCCGAGAAGTGGACGTCCACGAACAACCACTGACGAAGGCACAACCGGTATGGTCCTGACAGACATCCTGCGTACGGAGACTTTTGAGACACCCTATAGTTTAATTTTCCGGCTATTGATAGATATTACATTTTAGCCGTCCTATCTTATATCATGACCAGCCATCACTAGTCAGAAGATCTACTAAGTCTACGTATACCATTTTGTGACAAGCAAGAAATAATGTCTTAGCTCTTCCTAAACACATTTCACATGTTTACGCCGACTCATTTTACACCACCCACCCATGGTGTCATCCTTAATGATCTCATTCAAATTACTGCACAATTAAGATAAACAAACAACCCAGACACTGAAACCAAACAATCTGCAATTTAATGCTCACCATGGACAGGAAAATGAGTTTGCTCGCTTGTCAAATAAAAGACAAAAGTGTGGCAGAAACTCAATAATCTTAAAGAATGGCAGTTGTGAACTCAGTTATTTTCTGCAGTTATTAATGAACATGTCTTTGAATAATGAAATGGTCTGGCACACTGCCTGAACTTGTTTATTCCAAACGTTCCTGCTAAACATGAGATCCATAGCTCTCATATATCAAAGTAAAATGTGCACGTCAAAGGAAAAAATTTTTTTACTGATTAATCGGCCATGAAATACATCATCCCTGACAATGATGTAACTCTACTGCTGCATCTTTACAACAATCTATAATTCATAGTTATTCCAATAAATGCAAAAGCCACATCTGTGCCGATATGCAAATACCCTCCGAATGTCAATATAACCGCCTATGAAACTTTTTTTCACTGAATGTTTACTCCCAGAATACAACCCAAGTGTTAAGATGCTAGACAAACTAATTGATCATTGAGTTCTAGAAAGTTGTAGAAGAAACAGAAATATTATACGTCAGACTTGGAGTAATGCTAGGCCCATTACTTAAAGTATAAACGATACAACTGAAATGTAATAATACAAAGAAAATACTAGTAATAGCAGGGAACATGGCGGGGATTTGCCCCAATAGATATCTGTGAGGAGAAAAAAGAAGCGCGCACACACACNCACACACCCGCACACACACACACACACACACACACACACACACACACACACACACACACACACACACACACACACATATTTGATTTATATTTTTCTGGGATGGAAGTAGCATGCTAGTATACAAAGTTTCCCATCTGGCCTGGTGGACTGGAGATAACATTTATGGCTGAGGCAACACATTTGAAATAAATATGAATATATATATATTTTTTTAACATTCAGGACCACAGGTATTTTACATCTCAATAATTAGCGGGTCTAGGACAGCTTCATTTCTTTTCCAAGAAAAGACAAAGCCTTAACCACAACTAAACATTCACCTAAAATTACAATAAACAATATATAATTAATTATGGCAAAAATCTTCTTCTTCTTCTTTGGGCTTTTCCCTTCAGGGGTCTCCACAGCGAATCATCACTCTCCACCTATCCCTA
>CM074951.1:3984931-4002525 GCA_037577455.1 Pangasius macronema
TTAGGGAGAAATTTATACAATTACAATTAAAATATCCTGAATTTATATATTTCTATAAAGCTGCTTTGGGACAATGTCCATTGTTAAAAGCACTATACAAATAAAATTGAATTAAATTGAATTGAATTAATGGTAGCTTTTGTTTTCACGGAGTGACCAACTCTATACAGACAGTAATGGTGATGAGGGTGACCTCATCAACCGTACTGCAGGCAGACTTTTTACCTAACATCAGTATTTCTATTTTTTGAGAATTTAGGAGAAGCTAAAGAAGTTTCTGTTCATCAAAACCTTTATGCCTTTGACCCAGTCATAGCTGTGCTGTGCTTCTGAATCAGGCTGAACTGATTAGTATGATTGTGTATCATCAGTGTGAAGCGAAAGTCAACATTCTGTTTTCAAATTACATGTCCAAGGTGATGTCTGTGCTACCTTGAGGCTCTCTCTTTAAATTTCTTTTGCCTTTACTTTTCTACACTTGTATACTGTAATGAGTAATGAGTAATGAGTTTTGAGTATCTCAAGGTTTCTTCCTCATGTCATCTCAGTTTACATCTACATCCCAATTTCTGCAAAGCTGCCCTGTGACAATGTCTATTGTTAAAACCGCTATACAAATATGACTGAATTGAATCGAATAGTAGAAGTATTTCTGTCTTGTCAGAATTAAGCAGGAGGAAGTTCAATTCTCAGCATCTACAGTACTGTCTAGTACCTAAGCTAATACCATGTTTAAGAATAATTGTGCCCAGAGTTATGTAGGATATATAGAGAAAAGAGCAATGGGCTTAGAACAGAGCCCTGAGGAACACCAAACTTTACTTTTGTATGCTTAGAGAAGTTATTATTTACATTTACAGACTAATAACGATTAGTTCGAGGTCCATTTCGTCAGCTTATTATCAAGTGCATAGGACTGATTATTACTGTTGATACCTACCAATAGGTCAGACGTGTGAGGCATGTCCTAATAAGACTCTAATGCACTCCGAATTCACACACATGAGCTCCATGCAAATGCTACTACTGCTGCTATCTCATGATCAAATGCCCATCATCCATCACAACTCCGGAAGCAAAATGAGCATTAAAGAGTGATGGAATTACAAATCAAGCCTGTTAGAGAGATAAATCTCCTTCAAGTCATAACTGAAGATCAAACCACTGCTGGGTGGGAGTTGATAGAATTCCAGTTCAGAGGGAGCTGACAGCTAATTAGATGATGTTGAAATATTGGCCATGACAGGAAAGAAGTTCACATAACTTTTTTCTTTTCCTTTTTTAATAAAGTGGGTAAACTTGTACAACGAGAGGGAGTGCAGTACCAAAGGTCTAATTTTATCTGTTATACTCAAGTAAGCATATAAACACACACACACTCACACACACTGTGCTCATCTTTCTTTATAAAACTTTTTTATTATTATTTTAACTCAGAATCACAGATGATGAGCATGTGGTTTATTAAATATGATCATTTTTGCATCCAGTTTTGGTTGTTGTACTGTGAAATAAGTAAAAAAAATATCTTGAGTATAAGAATATAAAATAAGAATAATAATTTTAAGCTTGAAATTAGTAAATATGTCTTGAAATATGTTTAGTGGGCTTATATTTGTTATACAGGAATCTCATTATGAGACATATTAGATAGCTTAGCTTTTTGTTAGCATAGGCTGATCGCCCCTTTTCTGGAGGATAGGCCATCAGCAAAGATCCTCCAGAGATGCCTGTTCTGGGCTGCTGTCACCCACTCAAGGCCCATCTGCATGGTGTTTGCATCCAGGTCTCTTCTCCAGGTGTTTCTTGGTTGGCCTAATTTTCTTTTCCCTTGGGGGGTTACATGTGAGCGCCTGGTTGGTGATGTTTTTTGCAT
This sequence comes from Pangasius macronema, assembly GCA_037577455.1. NCBI lineage: Eukaryota > Metazoa > Chordata > Actinopteri > Siluriformes > Pangasiidae > Pangasius > Pangasius macronema. Next base: position 3,986,808 of record CM074951.1, read on the forward strand.
CCTTCCTCAGCATGTATCCGAGCCACCCCCCCATATTTTTTTTTTCAGAACCTCCTCCTCAGTGGAGCACTCTTTGGTCTGCTGCCACATGTCTTGTTGCTTAATGTTTCTAGGCCAGTGAATTTTGAGCATGTTTCGCAGGCACTAATTCTGGATCTGGACCACATCTGGATTTTCGTCATGGTAGCCTTTATAGTTCTCCATGTTTCCTCTCCATACAGCAACACTGACTTTGTTTGTTGATCAAACGTATCCTGATATGTCAGCTGACTGTGTTGGAGCTCCCGATGCACTTAAGCTGGAGAAGCCACCATTGCCTTGCTGATTCTGGTCTTCACAGCAGCATCTATTCCACCTTACTTGTAGCCCAAGTAGGTAAACAACCCCACGTCTTCGAAGTTACCTCCAGCCAGTTTCACTGGTTCTTTACAGGTTGAATGAGATCTTTATGCAAGCTTCATAGATGCTTGCACATACAATTAAGTAAAAACATCCCACTTATGTAACTTATTTGTCACATCCCTAGTTCTTTGTTGCATACTGATAGTCTCAACCAGATGCCCTGTGAACCTTTGTAGGAAACTTTCTAAAAAAAAACAAAACCAAAAACAATAAAAACAATAACATGCCTCTTATTCGTATATGTATTTGCATTCATCCATTGTATTTATTCATTCTGAGTAATGTATTCATGTCTGGTTATGTCCCTAGTAAATCAGCTGATCTTTTGAAATTCTATCTCTTCTTGTATGCAGTGATCCATTTCCATGAGCTCGGAAACAGTAGTGGTGGACAGGATGAGGTTTGGTGTGTGACCTTTAAGACCTGAGGAGAAACAAAGGAAGCAGAGCTCATTATAAGTTCCCCCAGTGTAGTGAGCCTTTCACAACAAGCTCGAGTGTCTCTGACTCCAGTGCCGTATGATGGGACCATAAACTCGAAGTGTAAAACATCCCCTTTGACCTTTCAATTATGTGTTCAAGTCAATGCATTTTTTATTCACCTACTGAACACACAGAACCTTCTCTTACAGAGAGCTCCTTTGATTCTTCACTATTATGAAGTGTAAGTCACAGGGCATTTCTGATTAGTAGAATTCATCAGGGAAGCTCATTCTATTTCATCTGCGGTTTGATCAATCTCATAAATCATGCTAAGGATGAGATGAAATCTTTGCAAGAAGTAAAGGCATCAAGTGCAGAGCAATCATTTAACAGATTCTCCGAAGGATTTGCCTGGCTCAGCGTGAGAAGCTTTAAGTGAAAAAATGGATTTGATTGTTCCAGGTAGTGCTGGTAGGGAGGCATGAATCATCATACGCTTATAAGTGTGGCACAGCAAAGGAATTGCAAGTTTAAAAAAAAAAAAATCCCTACTGACATTACTGGATATCTTCTTTCATTGAAAGCGACAGTTATCCCTAGTGTGGAACCTGGATTGGGATATCTTCTGTTGAATAGTAAGAATTAGCCATCTCTAGATAAGTAGAACAAGCACCAACATCCATTATGCAGGCATAAGATTCAAAGGCCGTACTCAAGCTGGTGCAGGATTGCATACCATTTGCACAGGGCATTGCCAGGTCACACTAGAGCTCTCACATGCCCCAGGAGTACAACACTTGACAACACTCTGGCTCTGATCTATCCAGCATTCTTGCATACATAGGTGAAAGTGTGTGTCCTCTACAGAGAAGCAGAACTTATTTAGTGTTGGGGACTGGCTAGCTACACACAGCTGTCTGTTTTAGTAGCTTGCCAATAGCTGAGCTATTTTCAAAATAATATAGCTTTTCCAGTATCAACATTATTGTTGAATTGCAATGTGGAAACTGAGAAGTAGCAAGGACTGTTAAGGCAGGTAATTACTTGGGTTTGGGGAGGCCCCCTGAAGGCTGACACTAAGTCCACAAAAATGTCAAGTCCCTAAGTGCAGATCTCCCACAGAACCTAAGATGTGTAACATACTATGCTAAACCACTAACCAGCCCCATTTGGTTTACTGGTGTGGGACTTGTGCAAGTTGATTTTGAATCGTCACACTTTTCAAAATGAAGAGGACTCATCTGTCTGGAAGCCATAAAAGAACAAGAAGAAGAGAAAAAGAAGAATCTGTGGATCTGTGGTAAGTTGTGAAGATAATCTAATAACGAAATAAACAACTCTGAGCTAGGCTATAAAGTAGCGTAATGCTAGCCCAACAGCAGTTTGGCAAGTAAGCCGCTAGCTAGGAGTTGGTGCTCGGTTTGGAGTATGTAATGTTAATTATTTAGCTGGCTTTCTTGCTAGAATTTGTGTTTCTTGGTCAAGAGCCAACACTTTACCAAAGGTATTCTGCTACATGAATACATGGTTGATTGAATTAAGAAGCTAGTTCTAGCAATACAGATATAGTTCTAGCAAGCAGAATATGATGCTAACACTTTCAGACAGTTATCCTATAGTTGGCTTATCATATTTGTATTCCATTTAATCAAGTCTTTTATGAAAACAGAATAAGTTTCCAGAGTACACATTAACCAGAATAGCCTGTAGAATAGCTGACTTGTACTTCCAGGTCGACTCTTGGATTCATGAATATTTAATTTCTAAACTTTCTGTGAGAAAGCAAGTGGAAACAATTCAAAGCAAATCAATATTTCATTTTTTTAAAAAGATGAATTACTTGCCTACATTAGGGTGTGCCAAGTAAGCAGTTTTTTTCTTAAAGTGAGATAAAGGATCTCTTTCTATATCATCTCATGCACAGCTTTCTTGGAACTGATAGCATCAAAATACTTCAAATTGTATAAACTTCTCTAGTGGGACAGTTTGCATGTTTTTGATAGCAGTTGAGAAACTCTCGTGGTTCCCAAGTTGCCATATTGAATTTTGTCTGAATGGCTGACTTGGAGAAGTGTTTGTTGATTACAGCCCCACTGAGAACATTGCTGGCATGAGAAAAAGATCTAGATCCTGACAAACATGTCAGTCATCCATTGCAAAACAACCAGCAGGCGTTATCTCAGCTTAATCTGAAGCGACAGTGACAAGAATTATAGCTTGTAAAAGATTCTTTGTAGGTGGGTTGCAAGCCAAATCCAAAATACTACATATACATATACATAAAGCTCTGTGTATGTTGTGTTCATTCATTTTTAGATTCGAGATGGGAAATGAAATGGGGAAAAGAAGGAAACAAATAGTCCGATTAAACAGAAATGAAATATTTATCAAATCCGGAGAGGAAAAAATGCCACTGCAGAGTCAACCTGGAGTGGGATGACATCATAATATCATAGCCTGAAACAAAAAAGTTGAGAGGCTATCATGTTTAACGTATGCTATAGGCTACTATCTAGTGGATTTTTATAGCAACCCTGTAAAAGGCAGCTGAGAGTCGACATCATACAGTCACCCAGCACATAGTCTAGCAGCTCTGTATGAGCATTTTTAGGTGTGCATTTGTTCAACTGTGTTTGACACAGCGGGCATGTTTGCCAGATTTCAGCAAAATTCCCAACCAGACTACATCTCAAAAACCACAAAAGACCTAAAGCTAACTCAAAAAACTTGGGCATCGAAAAAAGGGAGACTCAGTCTTTGTATGGGAAACAAGGTCACTGTGGTGCTCACACTTTTCTGATGTATGTACATTATCCACTCTGTAATCCCCTCTCTCTCTCTCTCTCTCTCTCTCTCTCCAACTATAGTGACGTACAGTTGACTTTTCAAAACAGCCTTTAATTTGTTACAAGGAGAAAATATTTCATAATTATATACAGTATCTTGAAACCTCTGCAGTTGCTTATTTACCTAAAAGTTATAAACAGCTAAAAGTGCAGTGTCATTCATTAAAAAATAAAAACGTAATTGTTGATAAATCACTGTGTTACATAAGGAATAAAACCCTTTAGAATTTGCTTCTATAACAGTGCATCCTTAAGTGTTTTATTCTTTACTCATTCAGAAACATTATTCTCAATTCTGAAGCAAAAAGCACAAATCCCTGTTCTTCTTTCTTTCATTCCAGACCTCCACAGAGGTTTCCTTTGGCTCTAGTGACCCCGTGAGCATGACCGTGACCCAATGTGGGTAACCTAGCAAAGGTCCTTGCTACATGGTGCTCATACATTTTCATCATTCTCATCTAGTCAAGGAGGAATTGGTTTAAAAGATGCCGAGTACACTGTAAAATCTTATAGTATGCTAAATACAGTGTGTACTGCCAGATGGGAAATATGTTGATGTGCACGTATTTGAGTATTTGACATTACTATTTTCACCACAGTACGCTTTTCCACCATTTTCACAGTTATGGATGACACTGCAGTACATCCGACAGAGCATGCATGCAGTGTTGCTGATAGCCCCATTCTGGATGAAAAAGCCATGCTGTTGACATTACTGATGGGCCAACACTAGCAGGAAAATAGCACTGGGCCTTAAGTTTCAGCAGATCAGCTAAATATAGCTACATTCACATTACTGAGTTGAAGTGACTCAAATCAGATTTTCTGCTTAATTTGACACCGTCATCATCCAGTGTCAGCAGCATGGCAAGTAGCAATGGAGGACAGCAACAGCAACGAATATGTTCAGTTGAAGGATGGGGAAATTGGTGATTTACTTCATATTTAGGGAAATTAATTAAAAGCATGGACGAAAATGAATATGGCTACATTGCCAAAGAAATACACTTCTTTGCTTCTCCCCCGAACCCACACATCACTCAGAGCAGCAGTGCCAGCAGTAGCTCCAAAAACAGCAACCATTAGCTATCTGGCCTTTTTTTTTTTTTTTAAGCCATCTGGCCCTCTTGACCTGATCATGTAAAGCACTGACTCACAAGAAAGACTTTTTTTTGCTGCTCAACACAAACATATTCATACAAAATTGCTATTGGAAGTTTCAGGGGAAAGGTCTGTTCACACTGTGATACAGGTCACTTACAGTTATGAACATGAATCATCCAGAGACAGATCTGATCTGAACGAAAAAAAATATTGAAGTGAATTGTGCAATGAGGCTTGTGATGTGAACTTAGCCAGCTAAATGGATGTTTTAGTTTTAATTGAATTAAAAAAACAGAACAGAGCCATGAACCATGTGTAAATCTAGCTGACCTGAAATAAAAAAGTGGCATCTACACTGTGAGTATACGGATTCTGACATGTTTCGAAAGGAGCAGCTTTCTTACCATCAGTCTGATTACGTCTGTTTGCTTGGTTAGTCTCTGGCACTTTGAGAAAATCAGGACAACTCAGCCACATAGACAGCCTTGTGATGGTTTCCATCTGTTCATTGAGTTTGGCTACTCAATACACATTGTATTTAAAGTCTGCTCTGGTTTAATGGCTCTTATTAAGAACATAATGAGACTCTGAATTTGGCTTTTTCCTTCTTCATTATTTGAGTTTCCAGTGGTTGGGAATTTTAATTAGAATGTCTAAATGTCTTCACAGCTCACTTGGAAAGGTGACCAGTGATATTACTTACCCTTAATAAAAGAACTCATAATCTATACTCATTTCCATAATACAAATCCCATACCAAAGGATGCAGAAATCTAAATTTAACACCAAGGTATTTCAGCGCTGCTGGGTACAGCAGTGCAATTCTGTAAATTACAATTTTCAAACAAAATTCTTTATTACAGCAAAAACCACGCTGTTACGAACCAGGCTCATTAGAGGTGTGAGGATCCATTTGCAGAGTTGTGTTAAAAACTCAATCCAAAATCGCAGTCAAGAAAAAGGCCAAACACAGTCAGGTGTCAAACAGGGAATAGGGAGGAGTCAAACACATCTTACACAATTGGCAAGACTTCGCAAAGCAGCAATGACAACCATGTGCTTATTATAGGCTTTAGACAGGAAGTAAACCTGTAAATGACTGAATTAAAATTCTGGTGACCTCTGTTGGCGTGGAGGGGTACTGCCCTGGACTGCTGTGACTTTAAAACTTCTGTATTTTAGTGATTTTAGTTTCAACCTTTGATCAAAACAAATCGGCAGAAAGAATGAACAGATGATACAACGATGAATTATGTGAAGTGGAACCCAAAAACTGATAGACATGATAGACTGATGCACAGATTGTGAAGAGTCAAAAGGGTCACGATTAAAGAGAACATGACAGTAATACCGTGTGCACACTGCAATGTTTAATTGAACTATATTGTACAGCAGTTGTTTAAGGTAGTGCTCAGGTCTTAGCTCATTTGTAATTGATGGTGCATTTGAATCACTGGCTCAGTGTGCACAGTATCACCTTTTTTTTAAAAAGAAAAATACATGGAAAGAAAATAAAAGCTAGTACTTGGAACAAGAGGCTCTGGAGGCCATCGATCACCATTACCCTCTTCTCCCTTCCTTCCCTCTCTTTTCAGCTTATTTTTTCACTTCTAAACTTTACTTTTCTCTCCTCAGTTCAGCGGTTAATATGGACAAGCTACTGTATGTTTATCTCTAAAGACCTCTTTGGCCTAAGAGGCTTTTAAAAGCTGCACATGCTGATCGTGAACCTCTAAAGCCAAGAAGGTCAAAAGCATACAAAATAACTCTCAGGCCAGCAATATATAACATGGCTTCAGATGTTTAATGTAATGTCAGATGTCTATGAAGTGTTAAAAGTCATTCAGGTTATTTAGACCTAGCAGGAGAGCACAATAAGAAACATTTTCAAGCATTCTGTTTTCCTGCCTATTCTGTGTTGAAAGATCTTTGGGTTTTTTATGGTAATGGATGATAAAGTGATATATATGTATACTGTATGTGGGAAACAGGACATGGTAGCATGGTTGAGCAAATGAAAATAATATCTTGAAGAAGAACCTTGAATTGTGAACACATTTAATAAATAATTATGTAAATGCCATCACATTCTTGATAGATGTAGAGAGTACTTATTGAGCCCAGAAAAGGAAAGTAAAAATCGTTGACTAAAGGCAGTAAAAAACTTCAGTATTCAATTTGAACACAAAATAAAACATGTTCTGTTGATAAAATGCATGCTCTCTCTATATATTTCTTTACAATGCTTGTTAATTTTTATAATTATCTTATTCATTATTTTATAATGAATTTCTGAGTTGACTTTTTCCTACATTACTCATAATGCCGTTCAACTACCTCATGGCATTGAGATTTAGCTCGTGTTTCATCTCTCCTTATAGAGATGGATGCAGCAGCACTTTAGTGTTTTAGTCTGTCCTGCTCTCTCTCAGTTCCTCATCTGTACAGTGTGCTCAAACAGATCAGTTCCAAAGCATCAGAACTCAGGCTACTATCTGTGTGGGTTTCCTCTGGGTTCTCTGGTTTCCTCCCACCTCCCAAAAACATTCCAGTAGGACGATTGGCTATGCTGCAATTGTCCATAAGTCTAAGTGCACTGTGATGGACTGGTGTTCCATCCAGGGTATATTCTTGCTTTATACACAGTGCTCCTGGGATTGGCTCTGGATCCACTGTGACCTTGACTAGGATAAAGTGCTTACATAAGATGACTGAATGAATTAATCAATGCCTTTTAGCAGTGAATCTGGATTAGGTCAATTAGTGCAACAGGACCATGGAGGACTAGTGCTTAGGCCTCAGCGCTCTCACTGCCATGGCTTGGGATTAATTCCCAGCCAGGGAACCAGCCCCAGCCACTGGGGTTACACACGACAGTGCAGTCCCAGTGTCGGACCCAAGCCTGGATAAAATTGGGGACGACCCCTAAAGGGAGCAGCTGAAAGGATGTAGTATGCAGCACCACAATCACTGATATTTTATAATCTTGAAGTCTTAATTCTCTAGATTATGTAGATTAATTACAGCCAAAGGCAGAGAGAAAACACTGCTTGTCAATGGAAGTAAACAAGTGATCCATCAACTCCAGGGGCCTCATGTAATAGACTCTGCATAAAGCACAAATGCATACACACGAAGAATTTAGATTTCTAAAGCTGTGTGTGCACCAGATCCAGCCCATCGTTTCTTTATTCATCCCAACTAATTGAACATACATCCACAAGCTTCTCAATCCACCTCATCTCCACCAAGAGATATGCCTTCTTGGAGTATACATGCCTTACTTGCCTTACTTTATTATCTTGTTTATATGGATTGGCAAAAGTTGTGAGAGATTAATGATTTAATGATGTGGAAGTCTGGAGAAATACTAACATTCTATTTGGTAGCTTGACGTATAACATCAGGAATATGTAAGGAGTGTGCGGTTATAGGAAAATAATCAATGCCCAGGTGGTGTACCTGGTATCTGATGCAAAGATTGTTACCACACTGAAATTGATTATTTTCCCAATCACAACATGTCTTTAAGTGTTTCTTTCCTCTATACCACAGCAATTTGCCTACAAATGAAATTTTTATTAATTAACAAATGACACGTCATACTTTTATTCCATTTATAATCATTCCCTTAAAGCCTTTTGATTGTTATAGTAGGCATTTGCCTTCTGGGCCTCACATTTTAAGAGTCTTAAGCCGTAGCTATGCTTGCTGCAAACTTTTATTGTTATTAAATTATTATATATTGTGTGCACTCTAGAGAGAACATAAATTCTAATATAATTTCTTACAGTACAGCAGGTCTTTCAAGCCTGATTTATACCTAGCAATAACACACAACTTGTACCTAGATATTCTAGATAGCAATGTAGCCATTGCTGTGTGTATTTATACTTTTTAAGGCAAAGATGATGATAGTGCAAGAGGTGGTTGTTAATAATACATCATGGTGTCCCATGGTGGATATGAGAGCAGTATGGACGCTACTAAAACTATATTGTGTATTCGGTTTTTAAATTCTTACTGTACCATGAATGTTAACCTGTTACATTTTTCTCTCATATGTTTTTAATAAAGCATGAGTTTTTAATACAGCTCATAGCAGACTTACAGATAGCTAGCATCCAGCTTGCTAGCTAGCCAGATATAGGATGAACAATAAGCACAGTCACGAACAGAAGGCGCTGCCCATGATAAGTTTTTGGTGCTGTAGATAATTACTAGACATAAGCAAGCATCTGCTTTAAAATCTACCAGAGAATTAGTTTTGTAACGAAATACAAAATTACAGAACACAGAAGCATAATTATACAAATAACATAATGATTTTTTTTGGATAGCCATCTAATACAAATTACAAAACAGCATTTTGTGGTACAGACCCATGGATCATGTTAATTCATTCCTGAGAGTGAACCAAAAATTCAGTGCTTATTAACAAAATTAATCTATAACCAATGTTTCTCATGCCTTGCCAGTGGTTTGAACTTTCTCATGCTTGAGAAACCACACGCACACACACACGCGCACGCACACACACGGACCTTCATGGGTGAGCAGCAGCTGCCAATCATTTAGACATGTAATACCGACACCTCAAAGTGAGTGACATGCCTCTCTAACCTCAACCGCACTCTTTTCAAACACCCACACAATTTTCTCTTTTAACACCAAAGGCGCCCTTTACAGGCTTGAAATTTCGAACCCACAAAGCGATTTTTAAGTCTACAAAAGATCATGAAGTATTATAATCACAGTGCTGTTGAATGCCCGATTCTGACTGATCAGAAAGTGTTGACTAATTTTCTATAACAGCAGCTCTGACAGTAGTTCCAGCTGTTGTTGTAAGTGTTGATATGGTGTAAGTTTTTGGTGAGGAGATGTCTTTTTATTTAGCATTTCTGGAAGGAGTCTCCAGTATCAGCTCTTGGTCAAAAAGAAATTAATATGCTTTGTAGATGTTCCATGACATTAAATGGAACTTTAAGTGTTCACGCTATTGTTGAGAGATTACGAGTTCGAATCCTGAAGATGCCACAGAGGTCCATGGCTAGGAGTCCGAGAGAGCAAAGTTGGCCATGATCTCAGAGTGGGAGGGATAGCATACTCCCTCACCTGTCAATCAGAGCAGCAATAGCCATTCGTTGGCATCTGCAAGCTCATGTATGTGGAAGAGGGCAGATAGCAATTTCCTCAGAGTGTGTTATGTTGCCTGTGATGTAGCATAAGCAGCAGTTTGAATAAAGACGCAGTGGCTTTATATGGCTTGGAGAAAGCACATGCTAGCACTCACTCACCCTCCCTGGTTGGTAGCTTTCAAAGGACAGGGAAAAGCTAGCAGCTAATGAGTGTGAATTCTTATATGATCAAATTAGGAGAAAATAAAAATAGAACTGTTGCCAAAACTGCTGGGGTAAAAGTGGGATAAAACATTTTGGCCCATCGTGTCAACTTTTGAGTTGTAATAGTAACTCTGCTTTGTGTCAGGCTCTATCAAACCACCTGTTGTTTATTATTTTCCTGTAACAGCACTCCTGCATGTGAAGTGAAGTGAAGTGAAGTGAAGTGACTTTGTGGCCAAGTGTGGTGACCCATACTCAGAATTTGTGCTCTGTATTTAACCCATCCAAGTGCACACACACAGTAGTGAACACACACCCGNTACAATCCCTGCCGGACCCGAGACTCGAACCCACCACCTTCAGGTTCACCTTCGGGTTACAAGTCCGACTCAGACCACGACTGCCCCCACAACACCGCCATGACGAACAGGAAAACATGCTTTATTCCTTACATAATGAACCCAATTCACTAAACAGGTCAGCAATTCGAGAAGCCTAGAAATGCACATTCATCTTCCCCTTCCTGAGGAATGCTTTATCATTTCCACACTAGCAGAGGTGGACAGAAAGCTATTACAAAATCGGATTAGACAAAGGAAATCTGGGAAATGGCCCGATAAATGCCAGTGGGTAATGACAAACATCTCGTTCCAGCTAGAATTGTTAAATACTGCCACCTACAAAAAGCCAAGAAACACAAATTCCTTAAAAAAAAAAAGAGGCGTGCATTATAATGAAACACATTAGACATTATATATTTTTTTATGCTGTTACAGCTTTAAGTTCAAAATCACACAGAACGTTGATCTTATTGCAGAAGCTCACCATAGGACGAGTGGATGTTTGGATGTATGGACTGGAATGTAATGGAAAATCCAATAAGAGACGCTCTCTCATACAGATGGAAACATGCACACTATTGATTGAATGCAGTGGAGCATTCAGGATGTCACAGAATAATGTTCGCATCAAAAGAACACACACACACACACACACACACACACACACACACACAGAAAACTAACAGGATTGATAATTTTTAAGCATGAAAGTACAACTCTGGCTATGTTATCGTTTCATATCAGATTACTTTTACACACACACACACACACACACACACACACACACACACACACAAACACACACACACACACACACACAAACACACACACACACACACACACACACACACACACACACACACACACACACACACACACACACACACACACTTTCCCTTTGTTTACCTCTCTTGTCTTTAGTGTAACAAGCATGATGGTGAACAGGAAGGTCTAACTGAATTAGTTCTGCTCCTGGAAGCATGTAATGACCAGAGGTGATGAACAGCCCTGTGATCAGGAAGCTGGTGGCATTAAACACAGCTAAAGCTGAGGAAACTATTGAACAGCAGTTACGCCGAGCTGAAACTGAGCAAACAGTTGAAGAAGTTACACTGAGCTAGAAGTGAGGAAAGAGCCACACATCACTGACAACAGCTTTCTTTCACATTAGGCAAAGCAACTGGTGTATAGCTAGAACCTATTAGAAATGTTCTTATATATACTTAATAATTCTTATATACCCAATGGATACAATTTAGTTTTTATAGACTGATATATCATTACATGCTCCGTCCATACTGAAACACATTAAACATATTCATAAATGAAAATATCTGTGATTCTGTGGTTCTAATTACTGCTACGCTAATGACACAGCAGGATTGCTAGCACAGTTACAGCGGTGTTTAATAGAAGAATATAATTCAACCATCTCAAATATACCAGTCATGCAAAGTCAAGAGTGACGGCTTTGACAGCAGTATTAGCATGAAAGATAAAGTGGTGGATGCTGATCCGTTTGAGCAGTGACACTGATGGACAGGCTAAAAGAGTAAAGCGCCGCTGCATGGCTCTCTTTAGGTAGAGGTGAAGCAAGGGCTAATGCTGCATTCGTGGTGCCTTGTGAGTGATCATTTGCAAGTTACTTAATAACTATAACTAACTATAACATTAATAAAAACTTCCGTGCAAGGATTTTTGCCTTTACATTGCTTATTTTTGATAGCATGAGGATGTTTTTTTGATAGAGACTAAAAAGTGCTTTTGTATGTAAGTAAATACGAAAATGTCTGTTAAATGCTGTAAATATAAATGCCATCCTGTATCTGATGAGCACAACAGAAGCAGAATGAACATGGTTTAAAAGACATAAATGTATAATGGAGGTTACCATGGAAATTCCTGTGTGGTATGTAGTAGAGTGGGAATGTAGAGATTGACATTTTCAATAATCTACTATAGTATAATTATCGTTAAGTGAATAGAAATGAAAGTTTTCTGGTCCTTTGTGCCAGCCAGAAATTACAAACAAATCCTTTTGAATGCCATCAGAGTATTTCTTCACTTTCCTGCTTTAGCAAAATGACATTAGATGTATATAATATATTAAAGGTGCTAATTCGATGCAGGTGAAAGTGGTGCTGGAGATGTGAGTCCACATTGATTATAGTAATGTAAATGCAGTTTATATTTATTCCACAGTGCTGTTGAACTGTACAGTACTGTTTATAGCTACTATAGGTAAGGTAAGTGATAACAGCAACCATCTTGTCTGACATTCTACAGTATTAAATGTAACTATAAATGGTTAAAAGTATTAATGATTTCCATTAATAAGTTCAAAAGTTCGCATTCGTAGGAAGAAAACACTTCAGGACATACTGTTATTGGAAAATGATCAACTTCAAGGTAGTAAAAGTAACTCTGCTTCACACCACCCAGTGGTTGAGTATTTTTCTATAACATCACACCCTGTTGTGTTTTATTCCTTGCGTATTTTAACGACAGCAGTGCCAGTCCATAGTTGTGAATGAAGGCCATTCAAATGGAGCCATGTTTTCACCATGTTTATGAGATGAATGGCCCAGTCTTGTGGTATTCCCCACTTCAGATGATGAAATTTTCTGAAAACTCAGGGGTATGATGCAAAACCGACATTTCTCAATATGGCAGAAGCCATGGGTGTGCGGTTTGTTGCAAATGTGTAATTGCAGTCTAAATCAATAATATTTCAGTGCAAGTTCCCCGCATACCTGAGGAAAACAATTTAAAGCGTATTCGCCTTCCCACGTGAAAATATAAATTGCCAAGTTCTACTTGAACACACTGTTTGAGGCAATATATTGAAGTCTTTCGATAGGAAGAAAGAATTAACAGCCATTCATATACTGTACTCTCATGTATTTTCTCAGATTTTGTTAGCCAGTTAGCTAACACCAGCTAACCTGACAGAATTTTTTTTTTCATGTTTATATATGTTCATAATATTTACTGCTAATCTACAAAGCTGTTTTATATAAACTAACTTGACAGAATTTTAAATCATATTCATCTAACACTAGCTATGGTTAGCACAAACTAACCAACCATGACTTCTAAGATAATTTTATATCATATCCATTAATGTTCATGAGCTTCTCTGCTAAGACCGGCTAGCTGGCCAGTAAAAGCAAACTTGACATGATTTCTGAGAGGATTTTTGCTATATTCATCACAATTTAATAATCTTGCCTTCAATCACTAGCTATTTGTTTAGCACAAGCTAACTTATATATTCTGATTAGGATTTTTAAGTCATTCATTGATGCTCATGAGCTTCTCTGCTAAGACCATCTAGCTGGCCAGCAGAAGCTAAACTGGCATGATTTCTGAGAGTATTTTAGCTTTATTCTTCACTGTGAATAAACTTGACTTCTAACACTATTGGGTTAGCACAAGCTAATTGGACATCATTGCTGAGAGGATTTTGATTCCATTCATTAATGTTCATGAGCTTCTAGATGCTAAAACCAGATAGCTGCCCAGTATATGCTAACCTGACATTATTTCTGAGAGGATTTCTACCTATATTCATCAAATGTTAATAATCATGACTTCAAACACTAGCTATTTGGTTAACACAAGCTAATTGGACATGATTGCTGAGAGGATTTTGATGTCATTCATTAATGTTCATGAGCTTCTAAAACCAGCTAGCTGGCCAGTAGAAGCTAACCTGATTTCTGTTAGGATTTATTGATTGATTGATTGATTGATTGATTACTATATTCATCAATGTAAATAAACCTGACCTCTCTGGTTGGCACAATATCCCCTTTTCTTTTTCTTTCTATTTTTTTCAAGCTTTACAAGAGGAGCTGACAAAGTTTCCTCAGCGTGAACATTGCTTTCGGAGCCAGTAATATTGCTATATCAATCAAGCCAAAGGCATCAAATTTACTTTATTATCTTTGTCATGACTCGATGAGGAACTTAATGATGGTGCTGATGGGCACTTTGACTTCTTCTCTATGGTTCCCTTGGCGGTTTTCTTGATTTTTTTCACACTTAAAGAATTAAGATTTTATTGGTTGTGAAGAACAACAGCTGTTCAAATAAAACGTAGAACAGGCAGTCTGTCCAACAGCCCATTACAGAGGGCATGTAATAAGGATCTGATTTTTCTCCTTTGGCCTAAAACTATTTTGACCAAACTCAATTTCAGAATGTAATCCTCTTTTAAATTAGAGACTAACTTTAACTGAATTGTTTCACTATAATCTGCAATAATGAAGGTCATATCCTTTTTGTTAAAAGGATAATAATGTTGGCGCACGCTGAATACCGGGATTTTAAAGGCCTATGCCAGGGTGAGATTTATACCAATTACACCAGAGATTTACACCAATTACATCAGAGTAATTTATGACAGAGCCTTCAATGTTTCCTAAATTGTATTTGTGCAGTAAATGTCTCAGGATTAGAGGTTGATATCAGTCCTAAAGACTAAAGAGAAATCTACTGTGCTATTCTGTTTCAGATCTTAGTTCTGCTGGGAAGTGGAATAGATCATAAAGCTTGATTTGCTCGGAGTCTTCAAGGGACACTGAGAATTTAATTCATGGGTATGACCTAAGCTTAGGTTTTGCCTAAAATCATTTTCATAAGTATTCTGTATTGAGCTTGGTCTTGGAATTATTGCCATTTGTACTTGAACTTGTCTCGATCTTGGACATTTGTTTCAATAAATATGGTCTTGGTCATGACAGTTTGTAAAATAATGTTTGTGGTAACTAGCTAAAGGCTTGGCCTGGAAACGGATTCCATGTTTTGATGGTGTTTCATGGGTGTCCCTCAACATTAAATGTAACTCTAACTGGATAAAATGTATGAGACGTCATTTTTTAATAAATCCAAAAAATCTCAGTCTTGATCTGTTGTGGTGTAAGAGGAATAAAACTCTTCATGATGTGCTGTCAGGTTCAGGGTGGTAAATGTAGCTCCACCCCATTGTTGATTATTTTCCTATCACAGGACACACCCCAAGTGTTTTATTCCTTATAGATTATTTTACAAATCATAGAGGTGTCTAAAAGGAACTTTAACTGTTAGAAATGAATGATTTTTATGTGTTGCTGTTTTTTAAGAGCACGGTTGAGTTCGCTCGCTGCTGCTGGGGTCCCATATGGATGGCCTGAAGAACCCTGTGGTTGCTGGGGATGGTGCCACCTGGGGGCTGTGGAGATGGTTTGGGGATCACGTATGGGGAGCTGTACTGTAAT
>CM074951.1:4025180-4038204 GCA_037577455.1 Pangasius macronema
GAAGAGGATGAAGAGTGGAAAGGCAGTTGGTCCTGACGACATCCCGGTGGAGGTCTGGAAGTGTCTAGGAGAGGCAGAAGTGGAATTTTTAATTTAATTTTAAGTTTGTTTAACAGGGTTTTAGAGAGTGAAAAGATGCCTGAAGAATGGAGAAGTACTGTATTAGTACTGATCTTTAAGTGTACCGACGTGCAGAGTTGCTGGAATAAGACATAACACATACTGGCATGAACAAACAATACTACACTAACAAATAACACTTAATTAAACAAAACCCAAACACTAATCATCAAAGTAGATAGTAATAGATAGCTACGGAGGTTCACGGATATAGTACAAGATAAGATTTGCTTTACTATGGTGTAGCAATGCAACTAATTATATATATAATTTTTTTTTTTTTAAATCAAAAGATGACTATATGGTAATTTGCTAGTAGGAGAGCATTTCATTTTGCTCGGTTTTGTCAGTGTTTCCAAATAGCTGCCTGTTCCTGATTCGGAAAAGATCATTCATCATCCATGTATGCTATTTACTACGCCTAGGGAAGACGGCTCTACCACATGAGACTGTTCTTTCAGCTGTGTGTAGTGAAGCTGGTGGTGGGATTCAGAAAGATGCTGTTTAGAGCATTAACGGTACACAAAGTAGCACTTCTGACCATGTGACAATGTCATAAGCTGGTCTAAGGTGCACATTAGAGTAGAGATGGGACACCAAAAGTGTTTTCTTAATGAACTTTTAGCATTTGGATGGATTCATTCTCACCTTTTGTTCTTTGTTTTGTTCCTGTTCCCCATTTTATACTATCCTAAGAGGATCATGGGAAGCGTAGGCTTAGTCTACTTAATGTGTGTGAACGGGAAGGGGGGGGGGGGGGTCAGTCATCATTTATTATGGGTTCATTATATTTACTTTGAATATGGTTTATGAAAATGTTAGTTAATATAAATTTTGTGTTTGTTTGAGTAATATTGATGTTAAAATGATTTAAACATTTAATACTAAAATGCTTATGTATATAATTTTTCCCCTTTGTGTTTATATTGGCTTAAACCATTCGCTATAAAGGGATCCTCTTGCCTGATTGAGGTTGTTGTTTGGCTGAAACATCTCCGTGAGGAGGGTCACAGCTGGTGGTTTATTGAGTGTTTATGCTATGCTATTCTGAGACAATAAATCTCCTGTCGTAATGCAAGCAGTGTCTCCTGCCTTTTCTACGGTCACATTCTCACAGACCATTAAATGTGGTAAATATAGCCATCTTAACTCATTAACACTGACTACACAGTTCATTGTTCTGAGGAGGAAAATGTACTATTTTTTTTTTTTTAAAAAAAACAACCTAACTAAGTAAAAGAAACACGGAGTCTGTACGTCCACCCACACACCTTTTGTACTTTGAATGCACAGAGGTCGAAAATAACAATTCCAAGCTCCAACTTTCCATTTATACTTCATCTTTGGGAAAGAAAGGTCAGCATATTTATGAAAGAAAGAAAAAAAAAGGAATTAGGTAAGACTGTAGAGGTTTGCTGCTGATGAATGGTGGATGGGAATCACCATTCAGAAAGCTTACCCTTGTTTCAGAGTGTATCTGATTCAGCAGCACTCTTATTCGGATTGATGAAGCCATAGTGTGACCCCACTTCACTCATAAATTGAGCTCACAGAAACAGTCTGGAGCTTAATTCAAACTTCAAGCAACTTAAACATCTGGTATGTGGGTTTGCTCTTCGGAATGAATCACAGCTCGAGTGGATATGGAGGTTGTTCTGAAAAATCGATGTCAATTTCAGCATTGCAGTAAAAACCCAGACTAATATAAGATATAATAACAATAGAATAGGGACATTAATCTTATTTTCTGGTGTACTTTCTTTTTCTTTTTTTTATCAACATATCGCACAGACTCTCAGTTTATGGGACTAAATTACTCCACTTTTCTAGTCTATTGTACCATCTGAAAAACTGAAATTGGAGAACAAATATAGAGGGAAGATGGATATGAGAGAAAGGAGAAGGGCCATTTAAGATCAGGAAGGATTGTAGTGTGGTTTCTTCTTTTCTTTTAACTCTGTTACTGGATTGTTCAGTCGTGTTCGGGTGTTTGAGCAAAGCTAGGCCAGCTTATAAAGGCTAACGATGGTGTCATTTTTGTGAAGAAATGGAGACTGCTGCCATTCTGTTTTTTCCAGTCACAGCAAAAAAGGTCATTTGTGAACAATTGGTTAACAGTGCCAGAGTTTTAAAAGTATCCTGTTCAATCCAGTAATTAACTAAATCCATCCATCCATCCATCCATCCATCCATCCCATACTTTAAAAAATAAATTGATTATTAGAACATCCACAAAACAAGATACTTCCTGTTATCACTTATGTTATAGCAGCTATAAACAGTCATTACTTCACCAGCTTCTATTTTCTTTCTCCTAAAATGTAATAATAATTATTAAATAAATAAATAAATAAATAAATAAAATAGCAGTATGGCGTTACTACAAAACTAGAGTACTAACAGTTCCTAAGCACCGACACTGGAGACTCCTTCCATAAACGTTAAATAAACATCTTACCGAAATCTTCACCATATTAAGGATCATAAATTTTTCTTTGCTAAGTAACAGCACGTTTTTTAATCCATGTGTTATTATTCTTGGATTCATGGCACTTCAACTATACAAGCTCCTGTGTTGTTACTATAGAAACGATTAATATAACCGTGATTTTCCTTACAGCTGAAATACTGCCAGAGCTGCCGTTATTGAAAATTAATCAGCACCGTTGCATAAATAACAATTAATCCAGTTCATCAACAACGTTTTCCAAAGAAGTAGAAACTGGAAGAAAACATTTTAATTGTTTATTTTCAAAAGTGCTCACTTTCATGTAATCATTTGTCAAGTTCTCTGGTTTCTTCTAAACACTTACTTGGCTAATTAGTTAAACAGCATCGTTTCCTTAAAACCTTCTGCAGCAGATTTTTCTCATTATTGTGAAAAAGCTCCATTCAGACTGCAGACATGAAAGCGAAAGTGTTTCCTCCAGCCTCTCACACACTTGTGTTGTTTAACACTTTATTTTTGGGATTGATAATAATGATCATGGTCTTGATGATGAGTGGTTTATTGACAATGTCTGTGGACATTTTGTCTTGGAAAAAATGTAAAACATGCCAGACATTAAGGACGTGAGGACCCTTGAGCATTTTATCACGACCTAATCAAGAGGAAAGTTGATCAAATTCAATGAGACAATTTTGGAGAAGAGGATGAAGAGCACTAATAGGGCTATAGGGATTCCTTCATTAGGGTCCTAACCAAGTTGTGGTTGCACTGCAAGATTTCTGACATTTTACTTGCGTACACTTGACAGCTTTTTTTCTCTGAATGCACAGGAGTGAACTTTCGGGGAAAGGCAAGAGTCCAGGCAATATGCATGCTTTTAAATGATGAATGGATCCAGTGATAAATTGAAGCTGTTGGTTTGTAGCCTCCACTCTGATATACAGTGTCTGAGTCTAAAGTGTGTGTGGTAGCCTGGGAAAACCCTTCCCATTATAAATATATATATGGATGAGTGGTCAGATATAAAGCTCGTGGGACAAATAAACACCATGTTTATTAATGTGAACATGGGAGGAGTTCCTTCGTTTATCTTTAGTAACTGACTGGTCAGGGTTGTGGAAGTTTCAATTTTTGCTGACTTGTTTGTATTGTGAAAAAAGAAGAAAAAGAAGCAATTACATGTGTTAGAAAATGTTATGGGCAGGTAGAAACAAAACATAACTGTGCGAGTGTGATTATAACGAAATTCGTTGCACACACATTAGATTATGAACTCGAGTGATATAGCTGAGGTAGAGGAACATTTGCATAACAGTTCACTTTGGAGCTGTGTTTTGTCAATCATACTAACAGAGAGAAATATTCATGCTTTTAAAAAATAAAATAAAAAACACAACCAAATGCTTTTAATCTTCTTACTAAAGTTGACAACTTTGGCCTGAAGGCTTTAAACAGGAGCGCAACACCCTCTGCAGGGAATCCTCTCATTACGACTAGCAAGAGTGTAGATTGCTTTGAAAGTTTCCCCCATAACTGACAGCCTGTGGTCCAGCCACTTCTGGATGAGAGAGAGAGAGAGAGAGATCTCAGTTCAGCTTACAATAAATAGAGGAGGAGAGATGCTTGTAACACTCCAGTTAATTTAATCTGTCCCCATTTTTGATGTTCTCTCTCTCTCCCTCATCCTAAGTAGCCAAATAATATAGGGTGCATCAGGAATGTGATTTAGGATCATTTGGTCTTCTTTTAGATAGATAGATAGATAGATAGATAATCTGCTGCTATACAGCATATCCTAAAAGTCAGGAACCAATAACATTACCTACATTTCATTTTGTATTTATTATTTACACCATATGCGCTACATGATCACCCTATGCGCATATTTCTGTGGATTTTTGCTCAACATATTTGCAGACATACTATTTACTCAACATATTCCCACTGATTCCTGACTTTTCAGACCTGTATATGCAAAGTACATGTAACTAAAGTTTATAAAGTTTCTTATGCTTCTCCTTACTCTATATAGAATATGTAAGGAATGAAACATGATTCAGTGTTATCACCCTTAAGTGGTTTATTTTCCTATAACACCAAGTCACAAAATGTATTGCTTATAACAATTTGCCAAGGATTCAACAATGGTTTTTAATTTATTACTGATTGACATGTTTTAAAAACCCTTTATAGTTACATTCAATGTTGTGGAAATTGTGGGAGACAAATTAGTTCGTGTCATCGCTTAGATTGTCAACAGTCGTTCTCTCATCAGCCTCTATTCTCCTTTCTCTTGAGGTTAATTAAAAAAAAAAAAACCCACACAATAGAAATTGTACCACACTATAGAAATAACATTTCAATGAACTCTTTTTTTTTTTTTTTTGTTGATGCTGGGGTTGTTGCAATTCTCCTGCTAGCCCCTAGAAGTTAACCGTCAGGGATTAAATCCCTATGAGGGAGTGAATAAGAATGAAACCCTTTTTGCTCTACTTTGAGGAACATTATTGTTCTTACAGCTCTTAAGTGCTGCTGTGTTTTCTTTATATATTTTGAATGTCTAGTTTAAAGCAATTGGGACAGATGGATACCAAAAGTTCTGCTTTGCAATTAAATGTGTCTGGCAGGAAAGTACAGACCACACACCCACTGAGAATGCATTGGGAGGTGAGCTCAAAAGTCCCTTAGTGTTGCATTAGGAACACCTAGGTGGTATTCCATCTCATTTGCTTGCATGTAGGGGAGATCTATAGGGCACTACATCATGTATTCTCCATGGGAAGGGTGACCTAGAGGGCACAAACTAGGCAAGCTCAAAAACCAAGCAGCTGAACAGCAGTGATCGTTTTACTAAAATATGTAGAAGAGAGTTGGAAAAGTTTCCAAATGTGTGAGATAGGGAGCCTTTTCAGAGTACAGATGAAGTAAGAGAAGCACAGTGAAAAAAGGAAACAAATCTCTCTCCAGGAAGTAAGACTCCAGTTGAGATGTAATGCTGACCTCTGTGACCTCTGGTGTCTGTTTTGACTGGTGTGATTGATGGCAACATCTGTAAAGGTCACAATGAAAAGATGGATGAGGCCAATGTGATCTTCAATTTTCTAGCCAAAAATGGGCCATTGACTTTCCTCCTAAGCAGAGAATTGCACCCAACTGGCATAATTGGGGGTCGGAAAAAAAATCCAGAAAAGAAAGTGTATGTCATTGTATAAATGTTAAATTCATAAGGTAGTGAACAAAAAGTAGTGGCCTCCAATTTGAGGGGGAAAAGAAAGAAAAGAGGGGGAGAAAAAAAAAAAGGTTTGCTAATGAAACACTACTAATAATGGACCTCCTTAGCAAAAATGTTACCCTGTCTTCCGTTTTGTATGTTGTTGCTATTAGCTAACAGCTAGTTTGTACCGAGTTATGATCATGCTAGCAAACATTTGAGAGATTAGAAATAAAGCGCTTGGAGGTTAGCTTTTAGCTAATATTTTGCCATGTTTCTTAGCTCTTTAGTGAAAAAGGCAATAATTTACCAGGGACAGACACAGGCTGCCTAAGGGGCAGGATTTCCTTTGGTGGAAAACTGTTACCAAGAGAGTACCTTCAGGAGAGAAGGGAGGAAAAAAAAAAAAAAACGGATGTCTGGAGGTCATTACCCTCTGAATGTGCCTGTAGACACACCCTAGAGGACAAGTTAAAGTTTAAGTAGAGGTCATTTCTTTTTTGATTCTTTCTTGTACTTATGTTCACACTTTAAACTGGCCAGGAATCGAACCTGGGCTGCAGTGATGAGAGCGCCGTGGCCTAACCACTAGTCCTCCAGGGACCCAAAACAAAGTCTAATTACTTGGCTCAAAAGTTAACTTAAAAATCTTTGAAAAAGATTTTGACTATAATGCTCGACTCCTCAATATAGTTAGTCCAAGTGCTATGTGCTTACTCAATATTGTCACCTCCCAATAGAGGGGGGGGGATATATTACAAGGAAAGAAACTCTAAGGAGTGGACCCTAAGCCAACAGATCTACTGTATTTCTGCAGAGGGACCTTGTTTTGGAAGACAAACTCCCACGGTAGCAAAGTGCGAGAGAGTTAATGAGAGGTTTTCTTTGATGTGGCCTGAACAACAGCAGGGCACTGGGAAGGATCTGGGACAGGATCTAATTTGTAATCAGTGCACAGTCATTAAACAAAGCAAAAGAGCACCAAGTTCCCTCGATCTCTCTCATCTTCCAGGTAGCAAACCTTTATAATGACCTCATTAGGAGTGGTGTTTCAGCAGGGTGGAGAACCTGCATGGGAATTCACAACACTTCTGCTCTTTCTCCGGCAGCATCATGGCATTCTTCCTCTAATTAGATACATGGAGTCATGACATGGAATAGGAACTACATGATGATTTTTATTATTCTATCTATCTATCAATCTATCTATCAAGAGAGAGCACAAGATGGACAGTATGAATTTCAGAGCTCATTCATGACATGATCTCATGCACGTCCATTTCAGTTCCATGTTGTAATATTACAAATGGGGGTCAATAATAAGAATAATAAAGAAATGTACCTTGTATTGCTTGTTTTGCAAATATTTCATGTACAGCAACACAGAAGCAACACTTTGGTTATATGAATTCACTTTCCAATCCTGTTCAAATCTTTTAAATTGCTTTCAGCAACGTCCAAACTGAAAGATATTACATTAAAATGTGCAGAAAGCTGACTCATGCATGACAGCGCGAGACCGAGATAAAGCACAGGCTCCAAAGAATTGGCAATCAAATAAAAGAGATGGAGGTAATGTGGAGGGAAGTCATTGAGATAGCATTCTGAATGCATAGGCAACCAAAACCACAATCCAAGCTCAAACTTAGATTAGAGGGCATTGTGCTGTGGGAAGATCTGCCTTAGTACCCTTGTGGGGAATGAAAAATAAACTTCTCCTGACACAATACTTCACTGCATCAACAGTTACCCACTGTTGAGGTTCTCTTTGGGAGTGACGAGGTTGGACAGGATTAGGAATGAGTATATCAGAGGGACAGCTCATGTTGGANGCCAAAGAGGAGGTATATGGAGGTAATAAATGAGGAGATGAAGCTAGTGGGTGCAAGTGTTGAGGATGCAGGAGATAAGGATAGGTGGAGAGCGATGATCCGCTGTGGCCACCCCTGAAGGGACAAGCCGAAAGAAGATCAACAGTTACCCACTTACATACAGGTACAAAGATGTTCTGATATATGGTCTCAAGATTTGATGCTGTGCATTCGGAGATGCTTTTCTGCTCACACTGGTCATAAAGAATGCTTATTTGGGTTTCCATAGCCTTCATGCCAGCTCAAACCAACCTGGCCATTCTTTTCTGACCTCACTCACCAACTGCACACAGAGCACTGGATATTTGTGTCTGTTTTTTTGCACCATTCCAAGTAAACCCTAGAAACTGTTGTGCATGAAAATCCCAGTAGTAGTTTTGGAATTATTTAAATATTTTTTGGAAATATTCTGGCACCAACCACCATGGTAGTATAGTCAACAACCAGAGTAAGTCATTGAGATCACATTTTCCCCCATTCCATTGTTTGATGTGATGATGTGAAGATTAACAGGTCAAGAAGCACTTTACCGGCAAGATTTTATGCATTGCACTGTTGCTTCATGACTGGCTGATTGGACAATTGCATGAATGAACATATTCCTAATGAAGTGGTGTGTATATTTAACAGACAGTAAACAATTTATTACGGTACATAATTTCTTAATGGTTAAACATTTTAGAGGTACTTTAAACAATTTATACCAGGTAAAAAAAAAAAGACGCTCAGAAAGTAAATTAATTATATTGACTCAAGGGTACCAGACAGCCGATAATGTATGCAAGCATGCTTCTGAGCTGATGAATATTCATAAGATGACTGACTAACAGGTGTTACTAAATGCCTCTACACACTTCATAATTACGAACCTGGTACGAAACCAGTGATGTATTATTTCAGTGCACAGAATCTTCTCCATCTTTGCTTTCCGAGACCGTATCGATTTGTCAGAATCGGTCAAATATTACTTGGACACTTGTGCAATCTCTGATTGGGGTTTGAGCGGTAAGTGGTGGTTGAGTGAGGGCAGGATGGAGAGCGACTGCAGAGACACCTCACTGACCCCAGAATGTGAACAGGAGCAGAATTGGACTGATTGCTCTTGATTCTATTCACTGGGATTACGGAAGATTCAGGCCACCCACTGTTTTGCATTTAGTGGTGTTCATGTAGTCCTGAGTGCTCAGGCAGGGCATCTTGTCTCACTGTATAGGTATACCCAATACTGACTTGTTTTATGGATGTGTTAGACAGATGCAGTTTTGATTTTACTAAGCTGTTGCATCTACATAAACATAAATTGACATTGCGGTTAATGGACCACGTTTGCATTAATAAATATCCACCATGTTGGCAGGGCTCCATATAGAAGGGATAAGGAAGCATGCCTCGTAATCTAAGCAAGAGTTTAGGGAGTCAAAACCTGCCAAAAACAAAGGTCTACCATTTAAGTTTAAAGTCAAATGCTAACTACATGACTATCAAAATTTCAGAATCATTGAACTGCTGCCACTACTTGAGTTTAATCAGTTGTCACTATTTTGTGTGGAAATAAGTAACAATAGAAATGAGAGAAGAAGGATTGATTGGGAAGATGCAGGTAGCAACAATTGTCTGTTCTGCCAAGAGAACTGGAGTTTGTTTTTTTTATTAAATAAATGATGTGCCATCACAATTTGGCTGATCCTAACAGCCATTTGGATACGACATGCCGAATATCACAACTTATTCTAGAAGCAATATTATGCTGACATTTGCCCTCACTGTCCCACACAAATAGACAGATGATAAACTGGAGTAAGGCATCTGCAGCACCTGACAGCAGATACATTTGACTTCCATTTAGACTCTTAACACACTGGCTGTTTCTGCTACTTGCAGTTCATCGCTGAAAAGATCAATCATGCTTGAAAATATCATAGCCTCTATGACAGCTTGCTGGGGGGTTGTCAAGTTCTACAATTCAAAATTGACTCTGAAATCATTGAGCACTAGGAGTTAAGTAAGACACTAGTGACATGCGTCAGGTTTCTGGATAAAATGTATCCGACATTGGGGGTAGACTAATATTAAATATCAAAACTCAACACCAAAGTGTTAATTTTATTCTTTTATTCACTCATAATTACTGCCTCATCTTAAACTTAGTAACTGCCACCCAGTTACTAAGCTTAAGATGGTGGGGGAGTAAGCTTTACCCTTTTTGCAGAATCATGTCATCACTATTAAAGGAATTTTGCAAACATTGACTTGACAAACATTACATAAAATGTAATTTATTATAAAGAGGGAAAAGTGAAAATCCCCATCAGTGTAATATTTTATGAAGTAAAGAAATGAAAACCTACTTTATGTAGCAAAAAAGTATTTCAGTTTTAGGAACATATGGCTGGTAGGAGTGGGGCTCACTGATGTTCCACTATTGTAGCTGCACATGTGTGTTCAGAGATGATTTTCTGCTCACCACGGTTATAACGAGTGGCTATTTGAGTTACCATAGCCTTCCTGTCAGCTCAAATCAGGCTGGCTGTTCTCCTCTTACCGCTTTCTTCAATGAGGCGATTCCACGATCTGGCGTTTTTTCTTGATCGCACAACACAGATTGACTTTCCAGCAGTTTGTGTAATGTGAAAATTGTTTAGTTAAAGTTGTTGAGGCATATGTTACAAGATAATGTGCATAAAAGCTTTTACCATCGCAATTAAAAAAAAAATTTCCACCTGTAGTCTGCTTGGGTTAATGCAGCTTTCATTTCAGAGTAAGGCTAACAGACCACTGAGGTGGAAGCTTTGGACCTGACTAGACAAACATGTGACAGATGTGGAAATACACAGCTTTACTGATTACTGAACCAAGAAGGGAAAAAAAAAAAGCAAGCAGAACAGCAACCACAATCACAACAGCTGCCTCCAACAGTAAGCACACATCACCCAAAACTGATGATTCTGGAAGGCACCTACCTAGAGCACAATATACACATACACACATTTATTTGCTCGATAAGTATTGTGGACACACACACACCTAATGAAGTCAGCATTAAATAATTAGCGGTCACTGGCTGTGGTAAAAGATTCCATGACCAAGGTGTCATTTAGCCATTGTAACTTAACATTTAATCTAAATTGTCAAAAATAAAAAAAAGTTAACCCATACCAGGTGATAATTTCATTTTATAAAGTTTTTGCTGACAAATGGCTGCATTGTGCCCATAAATGAGCATCTTAAATGAACAGGATTGTGTTTTTAAGCATAGAATTACAAAATACACAAAATGTTAACTAGACTCCATGCTAATGGCACATGGACCTTAAGAGACATTCTAATGATTTAAAATAAGAGAATGAGAACTTACTTTTCTTCTCAGGAGCAAGAAATTTGGATGATGACTTCCTGTTGAATGTTCCAAATGTCACAGTGGAAGGGCTGGGACAAACGCGAACACAGATTAATGTCCCATGTTATACAACTCCAAAACAAGAGGCAGGTTCAAGGCTTAAAACAAACAAACCCCAAGCAAGGGTTCAAGCAATCAGCAAACAGCATAAAGTAGCAAAACTAGGACAAAGAAAGCAGGATTCATTTATTCACTCACACCAAACTCACACCAAACTCACACCAAACTCACACCAAACTCACACCAAACTCACACCAAACTCACACTGGCCATTACCTCACACTGCATGACTGTCCGAGGTCTGTTTATATAAGGTGTGAGTGTAATTGTAAACAGGTGTGGTTGATTAGCACTTGATGAACGTGACTGCTGAGTGTTGTGCTGGTGAATGTAGTTTGTAGCGGCCATGTTTGTATTCCGTGGTGCATTCTGGGAAGTTGAGTTCAAGGAAGGCGCAGACCTGACAAAATATTTCCGAGGGGTGCCCATGTTCAGGTAACAGAGTTGAATGGAAATAAATTATCCATTTTTCATAACCTAAAGTCAGTGACTCAGAAAAGGAGAAGGATGTTTCAAGCATGAGATGTTAAATGGATTCATCCGTTTTTTGCAAAAATAATATTTTAGAAGTATTTTAATGATTATATTTTGAGGTAAACTGCAGTTACAGTGTTTTTTTTTTTTAAGTTCTGTAGAGGTTTAACTAGAATTTAAATTATCTATCTGAATATGCACATAGACTGTTTTGAAGGACATTTTACGTACATGTATGTTTAAATGCTTTTTATCTTTAATTGACACACATCTTTGTGAATGTAATGTTATAAGTAAGTGGCATTAAGTGGGTAAAGGGAGTATCCAGTTTGTCTCCAGTACAGGGACACGATGATTACGTTACTATTACAATTATCGTCTTACGGTATTCTAATTTATCTTGAAATAAAGCAGGGTCGATGGTGCGAGTAATGTCAGAGCGGTAGCACTAAAATTCTCATCTCTGTGTAATTTATGCAGATAAAATAATTTAATTTATGGGGGGAAAAAAGCACCTTCCCCACAGTTTTGAAGAGTTCATAATCTTAGCCTCGCTGCTACTGATTTGCTGGAAATTGGAAACTCTTACAAACTCGAGTTAATTTCAAGGCAATCTCTTATTTATTAAAAGAAAAGGAGAAGACATTTAGGCACAGTTATTTTGCTCTCAGTTTGAAGGTGGATGAGTCAGATGCATTTATTTTTCCCTGTAAAGGGATTACGTTTCCAATTTTCTCTCTCCGCTCTGGGAAATCAGACACAAATGAAGTATAGAAGTGAATACTCAAAACTATACGTTTGTTAGGTGATTAATACATTCAGCACTCGTGTTTATTTGCACTTGTTTTGTTTTCTGAGAGAATTCATTTCTAAAACGCTGTGTGGATTTAACGTATATTAAGTCTTTAATATGAATGAGTTGTTTTCATATCAGCACGATCTTTCACTCACACACGGCATCACTTTCTTTTTTCTTACTAGTAAAAGTGAGAGAGACTCCCTACACGGTGTGTGTGTGTGTGTGTGTGTGAGAGAGAGAGAGAGAGAGAGAGAGATTTATTATAAATAAATATTTGTAACTTTTTAAATTATTTCTGCTTTAATTATTTCTGCTATTTTTCGGAAGTGTTCTCAAAGTGCATATCTAAGCTTTGGCAATACAAAGGTTGGTATTTGTCATGCCAATAAAGCAACTTTTGAATTTGAATTTTGAGGGAGAAAAGAGAGAGAGAGAGGGAGAGAGAGAGGGAGAGAGAGAGACAGAGAGAGAGAGAGGGAGAGAGGGAGAGTTGAAGGGAGCTGTGGCAAAAACAGATATGGAAAAAAAGAGAAGGAGATAGAGTGAAGGGAGGGACACCCGAGGACAGAGGTAGAGGGATGGTCGGTAGTCCATCGCAGTGCAGCATGCACACACATTCACACACTCGTTCAAACCCGGGGCA
>CM074951.1:4038304-4057000 GCA_037577455.1 Pangasius macronema
ATCTAAGCTTTGGCAATACAAAGGTTGGTATTTGTCATGCCAATAAAGCAACTTTTGAATTTGAATTTTGAGGGAGAGAAGAGAGAGAGAGAGAGAGAGAGAGAGAGAGGGAGAGTTGAAGGGAGCTGTGGCAAAAACAGATATGGAAAGAAAGAGAAGGAGATAGAGTGAAGGGAGGGACACCCGAGGAGTCTCCATCTCCCTACCAGCCATCAGGTAGCGTCACGTCGTACGTGTGTGTAAGTGTGTGAGCAAGTTTGGGCCCCGTATTTAGAGACACTGATCCAACTAGTAGCATGTCTTTGGAGATAGGAGGAAACTGGAGAACCTGGAGGAAACCCACAGAAATACAGGGACTGTCGAATATAAATATTGGTAATGTCAGTGAAATCATAAACAGAGAAATCTTTCTAGCTCTAGTTTTAGCTTTCACTAGAGACTTTGGCGATTAATTGTGAGGCCATTTGACAAACAGACCCTCTTTTTATGTGAGGATATTTCATCAAAGTACCACTCACTCCTTCAATCAAACTCTGAAATCAAGAATGCATGTGTGTGCAGAAATGTTGAAATTTTTAAAGCTTGTGGCTGGCATAAACGATGCTGTACAAAAGATGCTCCTTGGGGTGTGAGCAGAGCCCGAGGCAGAGACTCATCCCCTCATAATGTCCATCCTACTGCAAAAACATAATGTGCTTGTGCCGGTCATCCAACAGCTGCATCAGTCCTGAGAGAGATATGGAATGGGAAAAGCACAGCAGATTGTTTTGGCTGTCTTCTCACTATACACTTCTTAATCCCTAGTCCCTTCGCATGTTCCTAAATGAGCCAGGAAGATAAGTATCATCTGGACTTGTTATTTATTACCCTGGCAGAGATTTGTTGTGTTTACAGTTTTTGCAAAAGTAACTCTTAGAGATATCTTCAACACAGACCCCTTGCTCGTCGTCTACACGACCAGAATGTACCGACCTTTTTAATTAAAAAAAATTAAATTAACTCCATTGTGGCTTTGAGGAAATGATTGAAGAAATTGAAAACAGACTCGTTCAGTGTATTACATGAGTAATTTTAGGGGTTCACGGCAAAGGGGGTGAATATTTATGCAACACACAACATTCATGCTTTTTTTTTTTTAAGTAAGGGGGTGTGCTCTTACAGGAATGTGGCCAGACATGAAACAGAGTCACAGTTACCACCCTGAAGTTGATTATTTTCCAATAACAGCACATCCTGAAGAGTTTTATTCCTCTTATACTACAGCAATTTGCTACAATTTCAATGTTTAGCCATTTGTAGCTACATGTAAGGTTGTGGAATGTCCACAAAACAAGCCATTTCCTCACCTGCCTCTTAATTTTCTCCTGTTGAAGTTAATAAGCAAAAATAAATAAATAAATAAACAAACAAATAATCATGTCACGTGACTGGAAACCGTAAACGCCTCTGTCCTGAAGACTTTCCCATGGAGGAAAACGTACTGACCGTTCCAAAGCACTGACACTGGAGACTCCTTCCATACTTCAGATGTTACTTTTAAAATGTTGTTAAATAGCAATTATTAATTTGTTTTTCCTTCGTTAAAGTCAAGTTTTTAATCTGTTTATTATTAGTCTTAGTTCAACATACTTTTGCAAGTCTCTCTATATTACTGCGGATTTTTTTTTGGCTCTGAAAAGAAAAAAAAAAAACAGGAACATACAGGACATACAGGAAACAGTGAGCAGGACCGTCACAATCAAAAACACAAGGCTGATCTCACTGCACTGATCCGCATTGATCACTGCAAATCTGTGGCGAGGAGGAACACGGGGAGGAAATGAGATTAAAAAGCGTTAACAGATGTTGAGAGGCAGAGGAGAGCAACACAAGATCTCATCCAGCTGTGCCTTTCTCTGAGAAACCTGGCAGGGCACAGCAGTCTCTCTCTCTCTCTCTCTCTCTCTCTCTCTCTCTCTCTCTCTCATTCTCTCTCTCTCGCTCTCTCTCTCTCTTTCAAACATCTTCACTTCTGGCACAGTGAACGAGTTTAATTTTGGATGCCAGCAACAGTGAAATCTAATTATTAATTTCAGGATAAAATTAAAAAAAAAAACGAAGGCCAAATCATTTTGGCTTTGAATGATACACTTTCATGAACACACACACGTCTGATTTTGCCAGGAAGCTAAGAATCGGATGTTAGAATTATTAATTAATTGTTATTATTAACGCTTTCTATGAAGCCCATGTTCATAAATCATTATAACTATTCTTAAAATCCTTTGTACTGATTCAATGTAAGGATTTTTATAACCCTTAACGATGACCTCTGAATAATTATAAACCAACTGTAATATTTTCTTACGTTGTAAGACACTATTTATTTAGAAATGATGATTTATAACTTGTAACGTAATATAGAAATAATTAATTTCAGATTAATTACAAAAAAAACCCCATCAAAGTAAAAAAAGAACGTCTTAAAAAAAGATTTGGTTTTATTCTAAAACATACAAAACAGACATGGACACACATACGGTATCAAGCTTCCAGTCTCTCACTGCTGTATTTTTGTTATTTCCTTTGAGAAATTAGCTCAATGACCTGTACGGCTTCAGTGGCTTCGCGTCTAGTCTCCACTTCCTTGTCGTCTCTGGAGTAATGTGTCATTTTCATACGCCGAGACCAAATCAGTTACACCGCCTTGGCAGGACGAACTCTGTTTTGTTAACTCTGATCCTGAATTATAATCAGTATTATTAGAATTATGCTAATAATTTCTTGACAGGCTGTTTCTGATGTCTCCCAGCATGAATCTTGGTCTTTAGCATATCAAAGCATTGTGTTTGCTATCATGAATGTGTCTGATTTGGCATCTGTTAAGTGGCACCACTAGGGCTGAAGTCTGAATTATCTGGGACTTGTTGAAATTAGAAATTAGAAAGTAGACAGTCCCACTGGCTTCTCCACTCATGAATATTCATGCAATGCAAATTGGAGCTTTTCTTCTGATCTACAGAGAGTGTCCTGGAATTGGATTCGGGTTTAATGTTAGCCCTGTTTGTGAAGCAACATGTTCTTGAGTGTCCATTTAAAACAGGTATCATGCAAAATACAATGTCAGGCTGCAACACTTTCTAAATATACATGAGTACAAGGCCAGGGGTTTTTATTGAAATTACAGATCCTACTTGCCAAATAGAAGCCGGTAGATGGATTGGTGAAATTGCTATGATAAAGAGGCTACTGATGATGAATGAATAAATAAGTACTTCTACATGGGCCTTGTAAGATATTAGAAGCTGTTTTGTTTTCTATCCAGTTAATAATACAACATTTATTTAGGCACTAGTACTCAAATAGGTTATTAGAAGAGATGTTGTGTCATGGCCATTTACTTATTTCCTGTTTCATTTTTCCTCTGCAGTTTGTCTCACCACACCGTCACCGCATTGTCATCACTCAATTATTTATACCAGAAGTGTGAACAGGTTATTGTTTTGCAAATAACAAGAATTAAATTTTGACACTCAAATCTCATATGAAGGTTCAGGTCCTAAACTGTGAGTGTTAAACAAATCAACTCTGTTTGTCAGTAAGTCATAAGGCACTGAAATTTAAGAGTGTTTTCAGCTAAATTTACTGAAATTTAAGAACATGGAGACAGAATTAGAGTGAAATTGTGAAATTTTACTTTTGGTTCTGTTGCTATTTGGTTTGGTTTGGTTTGGTTTCAAACTGTACACAATTAAACAAACCAATAAGCAAAATAAAACAAAAATACACTGGTTGAGGGGCATGTATGGCTGATTCAAAACAAAACAAAGCAAAACAATATATATTGGCTGAGGTAGGGTTGCACCAAAACAAAAACAAAAGAAAACAAAAAACATTGGCTGTGTGTTGCATATTGCTGAAATAAAACAAAAGAAAACAAAAAACATTGGCTGCGTGTTGCATATTGCTGAAATAAAACAAAAGAAAACAAAAAACATTGGCTGCGTGTTGCATATTGCTGAAATAAAACAAAAGAAAACAAAAAACATTGGCTGTGTGTTGCATATTGCTGAAATAAAACAAAAGAAAATGTTGGCTGAGTGGTCTAAATGACTGAAACAAAACAAAAAACCAAACAAAATGCTGGCTGAGTGCTGTGTATAGCTGAAACAAAACTTTTAGCCATGCATGGCTAAAACAAAATAAAAAACAAGTTGGATGGCTGTCGCGTATGGCTGAAAGCATACTTGTAAAATTCGTTCTTTAGTACGATGATGGAAACAGGTGAACAAACTTTAGCCAAGTGCACATAGAAATCATCCAAACATGGAAAACATGGAGTCAGTGCTTCACAAATAGTTAGATAATTATTTACATAATTTTTTCACATTTGAGCAATGCTACAACCAGTTTGTGCTTCACGGCTCAGTTCGGTGACGTGCATGTAGCAAAAATAATGCTGAGACCCAAAATACACAGCATTCAGATTCAGAGATGAATCACTTCCTCATTCAAATTGCGCTAGAGTTCACGTGGAAGTGGACCGAGACTTCTACTACGTCAAAGTCTTTTGTGTGTGTCAAAGCTGCCATTGTGAGTCTTTCTGGTTAATCCCAGTTTGTTTTACTTGTTCCTCTGTTTCTTCTCCTTTGACCTCACTTTTGCTCAGGCATGATTGCAGTTTGTCTACAGTTGTGTTCGAACCCCTTCCATAAACGAAGATGATGATAGCTATACATTTCCATCGTCTGCCTCTCGCTCCACTGTGATACACTGGAAGAGTTTTAGCATTGACCTTTAACACAGTGAGAAAGAAAGCTGATAAACGTATGCAGATCAGCTTCATTATAACACAGTGCTGCGGGTGGCAAGAAACTACAGTTGAAGGGGGGAAAAGTGTGAGATTAGCTCCTACTTATCAGAGTGAACAGAATAAGAAACTTTAAAGAGATTGTCCATGTGATGAATATAAGAGCTCTTTGTCTTGAATGTGAATAAAGTGACTAATCCATCTAGTTCCCACTACATTTTTTTTTTTGCAATTTCGCAGTGTTCTACAATGCTATTTTTACCACAGCACTGTTGAATTCTTGATTTTGATTATTCTGAAGAATCTTCTATAATGGCAACCACAGGTTTATATTAATGCACTCATTGCAATATATTAACGTTTCTATAATAACAACTTACCCAGGGACTTATATGGCTGAAGGTCCACATAAACAAATGTAAAAACGTCTAATTGTTGATATAGTGAAGTTTCATGTAAGGAGTCTCCAGTTTCATACCAGTTTTGTACCAGTCAGTGGTAAAGCTGTAACTTTTAGATCTACACCAAAGGTTTTCTCAGTAAGATGCTGCACTTTTTTGCCTTATTAACGTCAAGAGAGAGAAAAACGAGATGCTGGTGAAGGAAGAACTATAACATACTGTACCATAAGTTACAACAGGAACTAATTTGTTTCTGGGATATTCCACAATATTAAATGAAACTATAAATGTACAAAATATATATGACATGTCATTCTTCAATGAATGGTTTGATAATTATTGTTTGTTAAATTATTTTCCTATAACTGTTTTATTCCATACTTAAGAGTTGGTCCATGTGATGAGTAAGACTTGAGTAAGTTCCCTTTCAGACCTGCTATTAACCTCCATTTTGGTCCATTCGTGCTTTTATGTGTCTTGAATGCGAATCCAGTAAGCACTCGTGATTGGATTTAGTGCCTAAGCCTTTTGTTTCCAACTTTTTTTTGTATTTTTAAGAGTGCATTTTGCATGTTCTTCAATGCTCAATAATACCCTACATAGTGAGCACAGAGCATGTATGAATATAAAGCCACTTACTCTTCACTACATTTACATTTACATTTACATTTATGACATTTGGCAGATGCCCTTATCCAGAGCGACTTACAGTAGTGCTTTGAAGCCTATCAAAAATACATTCTGCTATTGGCTCACTAGGTCACCAACTAGGAATACCATCAGTCCAAAACTCTGTTGGGTATAAAAAGTAGTGTCTTGTTTGCTGCTTTGCCACATTGCTANAGTCTATCAAAAATACATTCTGCTATTGGCTCACTAGGTCACAAACTAGGAATACCATCAGTCCAAAACTCTGTTGGGTATAAAAAGTAGTGTCTTGTTTGCTGCTTTGCCACATTGCTAAAACACTTGGCTCATTTCCTCTACCATGAGGATATGATATAATCCAAATGCCGTCCTTTATTTTTCAGTCTCTTTTCCTATCAGTGAACCAACCAACTCCAGGCCACTTACTTAATTATGGCTAGTAAAATGGATCATCTATTAGCTCATATGCTGTGAGCTTATGGGACATACTATCAGTGAGCTACCTAGAAAGAATCCCATCTGGAGAAAATACCTGCAATTTTGGAGAGAACGGATAAAAATCCGGGCTCATCTCTCATCCTGGAGGGCTATGTAAGTGACAGCTGGCTCTCTGAGTACACAGTAACGTCAGTAAAGCAAAGCAGGAAGCAGAAAAACCATAATGCCCCGAAAAGAATAAAACAGGGCAGTTATTATATATAATTTTCCTGTTTTCAAGGCCAGTTAGATGATTGGAATAGTGCTACATCACTACAATACATGTTTTATATATAGACACACTTTATCTGCACTATTTGTCTTGGAAATAGTTTTGCCCTGCTCTGGAAGAGCGGTGTATTGCTAGCAGGGGGAGAATGAATTTTCTATGACTTTTGGAATGTCTCCCTTTTCTCTGTTTCATGTAATAAAATGTCTTTTCCTTTCTATGTTCTGCAGCTGTAATATTTAAGTGTTACAGGAAAATAATCAATATTAGAGTGGCTTGAAGTGGAGTTACTCTTCCCACCCGATGTTTATTATTTTCCACAACCTGAAGTGTTTTATTGCTATTATACCATAGCAATTTGCCAAAGATTATATTATGTATGGACAAAATGTCATACTTTTTATCCATTTATAGTTACATTTAATGTTAAGGAATGTCCATGAAACAAGTTCCTGTTATCACAGCAGTTATAAACGGTCATTTCTTTTCTTTCTTAAATTAATACATTTAATTTGCAAATACTAATAATAATAAAGAGCAAGTTCTGAAGACTCTCATATGGTGGAAAAACTCACCACTTTCTGACCAGTTTGGAGAATACATCAGCGTTGTTTTATCCAACACACATAACAAACCAATTAAGCTTCACGTCTACTATTAATATGTTTGATTATTGTCTGAATTTTGAAATTTCCATAGACAAATATTTTACCCAATGGGACACCAGTATTGCTGTGTAAATCAACCCGTAAATTCATTCGGTTGAATGAATGATAATTTATTTAAGATATTGGATATCTGATGTGCTGTGTATAAGGAATGGCATCGCTCTATACAAAAAAAGAACACCTCATATGTACATATTTGTAGCACCACAATAGATGTAAAAGTTTCTTACGCAGAGGCCCTGAGTAATTAAGATCCCAAATAATGAGTAGTAATTTGTTTTCCATGACAGCTTAATGAAGAGCCTATTAGAAATAATTGTCTGGTAAATTACAGAGTTACATCCTACTGCTGAACGATTGCATTGCGGAATTAGTTTTATATATATATATATATATATATATATATATATGTACTTGCAAGAGAAACACAGAATTTCCTTTTATTTGGATAGTTCATTTAGTCTGTGAAATCTCATTTATTAAATCTACAAACACTCTGAACAAGTGAACTCTTATGAACATCTGAAAGTTGATTTTTAAAAAAATAATAATTACTATTATGTATTTGAGGTGAAAATTTCATAAGATTTCTCTCCTCCAGTTTGTCATTCCTTTGGGATTAATGCTGGTAGGTGATATTATGGATAATAGCCGTGTTTGAAATGTATAAACCCTTTACAGAACAGTCTGAAAAACTGTACTAAATTTGCTATGAATATACACTAAGAAAGAATAAAAAACTTGGGGTCGTGGTGTTAGAGGAAAACAATCAGTGTCAGGCTGGTAAGAGTAACTCAGCTTCTTTACATCACACCACCTTCAAAGTTGATTATTGTTCTAGTGCAGCACATTCCAAAGGTTTTTTTCCTCTTATACATTTATTAATGAATGACATGCTATAGTTAGTTAGTTAAAACAGCACTACCAGCGCTTGTAATAAAAACACACAGAATGATATGTACCGAGGCCGTGGGCTAACTGCAACGAGCCCAGCGCTGTACATTCACACAACCAATCACTGACACTGGTGTCACATGATTACACAGTGACACACCTCCTACATTTCAGCTCCAATGGGCTAATATCGTTCAGCCCATTTCCGTGACGTTTCTGTTAATTGTCATCAGTTACCGTGGTTACAGATTCAGTTGTGGGTGTAATGAACATGAACCAAGTGGATTATTTACTCTATCATTCTTTTCATCCTAAAATGTGTTTGGAGAAGAAATTAATTTGAGAAATCAATTGGTCAATCCTAATATCGCCACCAGCTGCCACTGCAACTCATTCGTAGCCCTCCCAATGCAAATCATCACATGACACAATGGGGATGCAATTCTTTCATCGAATCTTTCTTTCTCTATAGACTCTCATGCAGATGTGGACATATTTTATGCCGAGACATTTTTATAGACAAAGAACAGAGAAAAACATCCAAGTTGACCAATCTTTCAAGGTTAGATAATATGTCTGTCACGCCAACCCACATTGTGGAAGACAAATGGAAAATCTTATAAGCGATTATGCTTTTAAAAGCCATCAGTTTTTAAAGCATTTATCAAATCCGTTGATGGTGTTAAGACGTTTATGAAGATTGATGACTGGTGGCCATTAGTAGAGCATTAAAATGCCCAATTATAATTAGTCCATTCCTACTTTAACACTACAATGAGACAGAGGCTAGGATTGTTTATGTCCTGGACTATAAAACATTGTCATAGTATATAACAGAATCCAAATAGTAGCTTTCTGTGTCTCTTCCTTTCAAAGTGCATCACTGAACAGAATCTCTGGGTAATATAACTTAATTACAGCTATGTAATGATAGATAGGAATACTTAATACCACATCCACTGATTATCTACTAGGAATAATGGCTATTTACACTGAAAGCAAAGTTACATCCAACAGCATCAGCATAAATAGCTTTTGCAAAAATACACCCATAATTTCATATCATCCTTATCCAATTACTGCTGTCCCAGTTTATTTTCTATTTTCCCCCTATGTACCATTGGACCGTAAAAGCACTGTAAAGAGATCAGATAATGCCATGGCTTTCTATGTCTCCTGTGCATACTACTGCCTTCAAATATTAATTTTTGATGCTCCTGAAGGTTTTCAGGCAAGGAATAGCAAAAAAAATAAATAATTAATAATAAAAAAAAGCTGCACAGCCAAATATTACATCAGAAGATATATCTTATAAATGCTGACCTTCAGTAATACAAATATATAAATTTATATAGGCTCTTTCATCATCCTATCATCCCCAGCTTTAAATAATTAAAGTTACCATCTACTGTGTGAAATTTTGGCTCCCACAAACAGACAGATAGACAGGTTACATCTACATCTATTTAATTTGTCACTCTCCAGGAATCCTTAGAGATTCTATGTAGAACCTTGAAACACAGGGTTTAGTTACAAATGAAATCCCATTAGAGCCCCATGGATGATTGGATGGATTACACCAATAAACCTAAACTGTTATTTAGCTTGTTCCAAGTGAAACCCAGTTTGGGAAGTTAACCCTGACCCCTTACTCTCCTTGGGGATTCATTTCATTTTCAAAAGGAGAATACATTTTCTAATACAGTGAGAGTTTTGAACTGTAATCTTGACAAGCAGCTGGTAAAATGTATTCAAGCTACTTTGATCCATCAAAAGCTCTCTTTGCCTGTCTTTCTAACTCAGTCTCGATGCTTCAGTCAGAGTTTAATTGATTCATGGAAACTCACCATGCTGATGAACCTGACACCTGCAGCAAAAAGATGAACCAGTGCAATGGGCAATGCCATGCAAACTATCCACTGACCTTTTCTTTAGTGTTTGACTGTTCTCTGACTCCTGTTGAAACTACAAGTAAGCAGTCGGTATTGCAGCCTCTGGGTAGTGCTCTGCCAGAGAAGAAGCATGAAAAAAAAAACCTACACTGCTTAATCCAACAGATTGTCTCCATAGGAACTAGAGATCCACAGGCATCTCATATATCAGGACGGCTAATTAGACAAGTTAATAGAAGCTGTCAATCTGAAGTGGGTTTA
Organism: Pangasius macronema; assembly: GCA_037577455.1. Lineage (NCBI taxonomy): Eukaryota > Metazoa > Chordata > Actinopteri > Siluriformes > Pangasiidae > Pangasius > Pangasius macronema. The sequence continues at coordinate 4,048,564 of CM074951.1, forward strand.
AACGAATGCCATCAATAAAGAGCCCACACTCAAAGACACGATGAAAATCTCCTTTGAACCAATTAGGTGGAAATGGGCATTGTGAGGAAATAAAGGTAAAGACGAGGCAAACAGTGATTATTTACCGATTAGATTCGATTCGACCACAAAACAGCCGGTCTGAAGTGTCAAACTAACACAGAAGTCCTGAATAGTAGCAGAAAAAGCCAAAGGCGAATTTCTTTATATAAAGTAAAAACAATAAAATAAGTGTGCATTCAATTCATTAGAAACTAAATTAAGTTCTAATGAACAATATTTCTTTGTATTGCTACATGACTCAGTAATGGTTCTCATCCACCATTTAAATACTCTCTGTAAATTCAGCACTTGGCTTTTTATGTAATGGGTTTTTATGAGAATAAAACATAGCGCTGTATCTTCTTCTTTGTATTCACTAGGACATTATATTTATTTTTAGAATCCATTTCGTCTGAAGTGTTGGGATGTTTCCATTATGTTCCGTTCCTATTCATTCAACTTTTGGCAATCATGTCCAATTTTTGAAAAAAAACCCCCAAAAACACTTTCCATTAGTTCCACATCCATCCTTTTTTCTTTTGAAAAGACTTTGAAATTTAAAGGGTCATATATTGATTACTTAGCTTGTTTGAGCTGCTTTTATTGCACTTGGCAACCCTTTCAAACAGCAAACAAATAAAGAACCCTTGAGCAGCCCCGGGTCATGACCGTAGATTTTGGTGGGGCAGGACAACATTGATAATGATAGCCTCAAACAGAATAAAGCTGAGGGGCTAAGACACATGAGTTATGCTATAGTGAATTTTTCGAGTAACCTCATAATAGGAAGCTGAGAGTCAACAACATACAGTCTTCTTTTTCGCAGCCTGTGCCGGAGAGACAACGTCACTGTTGCAAGATATATCGTTGTAATTTATCTGATAATAGAAATGGTTCTGTACCTCAAAAACACACTGTCTGTGTGTACACTTTGCTTTGTTTTGTGGAAATGTATGTATGTATGGATGGATGGATGGATGGGTTGGCTGGATAGATGGGGTGGATGGGTGGGTAGATGGATGAATAGATGGATAGTCCACCCAGGGCTTTGTTCAATAGCATCAGGCAGATAATAATGAACAGGCAGGATCACATGATCACAGATAAGTGTGTGTGTGTTATGTCTGTTATGGCCTTGTGTATGTTATGTCTGAATTTCAAATACCATTACATTGCACTTGTTAACAGATTCGTGCACACTCTTTCCCAATAAAGAAGATGCAATTACACTGCCATTTACACTTACTCTTGTTTAATGTATCCTTTGGGCAATAAAGATTTTTTTTTATTACCTGGAAGAAAATGTCACAAGGCTCGATGTGTCGTGTGTGTGTGTGTGTGTGTTAAATCCGTCCATGAATTTTATAAATCCCTATAGGCTTTACAGTATTATACAACTCTCTTTATGCTTCTCGATCTGAAACGGCTCTCTAAAATCGCTAAGCACCTCATTTATAAAAATCCATTACATAAATATTTCCACTTAATAAAACCCTACGGTGAATATAGCCCACAAATGACACCTACATTCAAATCTATCAGAGGATCATAGAATAAAAGAATGGTTTAAAAAATGTGAGAGAAATCGATTGTGTAGGGATTTGCAAAGGATTTGTAGCCTTAATTTCCTTCTCAAGACTAATCTGGCATCACCTCCTCTTTACGGGAAATTAGGAGTGTGATTGAGGTTTTCTTTCAGGCCCAGACCACAAGGGAGTGTCATCCAAGCCCAGCAGATGGACGTTAGAGTGTGGTGTGAGTGTGGTGCTGTGGGAACACCACACAACCCCACCATCAGGTTTCACATTGGTTTCAATTCCAAAGTGAGATCAAGTGAGATATCAACCAGAAGAACTATTATCTTAATATCACGACCAACACAGAGAATTGAAAGCCATTGAACTCCTCTGTAAAAGTTATGTTATAATATTTGCTCATATAAATCATATTTATACAAGGAAAGTTACTGGTATCCAGACTCGGGTTATACACCTGCTCAAGTAAATTTTCAGAGTTTCCTATGAAAATTATTTTTAATTTTTAATTTAATTTTCATTTTTAATTTTGCAAATTATGCAAATAACCTGTGTGTAGTTCCCACCTCCAGGATTGCCAGTGTTTTTATTATTGTTATTATTATTATTATTATTATTATTATTAGTATTATTATTATTATTAATGCATAGAAGCATCAGAGATGGGGTTTAGTACTAGAAAGCTGTCATTAAACACTAGCACTTACATTTAAAAAAATAAAAAAAATCGGGGAGAAAAAAGCTGACTAAAGACGCACATCTTTTCTGTTATAACATAAATGTAAAAATGAAAGAATAAAAATGAAAATTAAAAAAAAGACTAATACAATGATATATGAATGAGAAAATAAAAGATAATTTTGGCCCACTTCATCTCAGCTAAATAGCAAACTGTCATATCAGTGAAGTTAGCAGTAAAAATATAATAGGCTTAGCTTGCTAGTTAGCTAGCATGCCTAATCGATATTGCTTTAACAAACCTATGAAAAAAAAAAGCTTGCCTAAAATTTACATCTAGAATCTAGTTAGCTGAAGGTAGATAGCTAGATCACATTCTTATTAAGGAGTTGCGTGTAATCTGGGACATGTTTAGTTAGCAATTTTGTTCAGCTAACAAATGAATTGGCAGCACCTCGACTTTCAGTGCCACGATGTCCTCGATGTTGCAATCCTTAAATGCCTACCAAAGTTGTAAGCATCAAGAGACTTGATTATGTTCAGTTTCTCTCTAGTATAAATGCTCAGGGTTTTATGAAATATATATATATATTCAGCCACTGCAGGCTAAACCACCGCTTAGCATCATTTAACCACTGACAAGACGCCAAGCCTTAATGAGCTTTTAGAGTTACACCGTTTGAAAATGTTACTTTAGCCAAATAGCACCCCCTGTGTTTTAGTGCTGATCCATAATAATAAGTGGATAGCATTTTAGCTAATGTGAATCTTAGCTAATGAGAATTCTTGATCGCTTCTTCAGTCAGATTATAACCAAGCAGCATCAGGTTGCGAGGCTTCTCAGGTCTTTTTGCAGCCAGGTTGCATGTTCATCTCTTTTTGTTTACAGATGTCAAAAGGCTCTATTGTAGCAAGCCACCATTTCCATTTTATTTGGACCTTTGAAAATGTTACATGTCAATCCACATTCTTCTTCAGACACGTTTTAAAGCATTGTGAAGTTCAGTAAACTTTACATCCATGTAAACTGAACAGCCTCTATAACAAACCATCTTTCTTTCTATATTTCTACTTCTTCCTTTTCCATATTAAGCCTTTTCCATCCTTGTTCCTTTCTACACTCCCCTTGATGCATAATGCTAAAGTAATCTGAGCGAGCAACACACTTGACGATTCCTGTAAGGTGGTATAACATCTTCAATATGCAAAGCACAGTAAGTGGATTATGTACAGGCGATGCACTTGCGTTTTCCTTCCTCCTGAACAGCAGAGAGGGCATGATAAGGATAACACAAAATGCTTAGTACTACATATCACGCTAAAGCTTTTACCTGCTCAGAATTCAGTACATATCGAATAAAGACATACAATTTCCTTCAAAGGTTGACAAAACAGCCTTTCTTATTGTATGTACTGGATGTATTGTATCAGGTAACAGTAACAGTAAATACATGATATTGACCCACTAGTGTTCTCTGTATGTTATGTATTAATGTTCGTACTGATTAAGTAAATTATAGACCCTACTGTATATTTGTGTGATTTCCATTATCATTATATACACACCAGGAATAACATGCACTGTGTGTTCTCTTCTGTGGGATCGGATCAGACGGGCTAGCCTTCACTTCCCATGTGCCTCAATGATCCTTGGGTGCTCATGACCTTGTCCTTCCTTGGACCACTTTTGGTAGGTAATATCCACTGCAATCCATGAACACCCCACAAGACCTGCTGTTTTGGAGACGCTCTGACCCAGTTGTCTAGCCATCACAACTTGGCTTTTGTCAAGGTGGCTCAGATCTTTACACTTTCCTGTTTTTCCAACACATCAACTTGAAGAGCTAAGGTCATTTTCACACTTGTAGGAGCAGTCCAGGAACCTGATCCTTGGTACTCTTGAAAATGGTGGTCTGGGACTCACCTCCACCAAACCATGGTGTGGTCCACATGAGGTATGGATGCTATCTGCTCTCAGTGCTGCATGCAGAGTAACGTGATTGATCCAACTTGGCATACTACTTCCTGTTTCAGGTTTTATGGAGGTGAGGAAAGGGTTGTTATGGTCATGAAGGAGACTGAGCTCCTTACTAATGTATTAAACGAAGACTTTTATATAACTGGAGTGCTGTAATTGCAAGTGCTTGCATTGAGAGCATTGTGAAAAATGTAAATCTTATGCTGGGCTGTGTGGCTAAAAATCTTCTTATATGAGATCAGCTCCTAGTTTGTAGGTATTCCTGCATGATGACATGCCATGCATGCCATGCACTGTTCTTCCTCATTGCTACCAAAGAAAAGAAAACAGCAAATGTATGACTCTAGTGCCTACCATATTGCAAACCTGCATGCACAAAAGTGGCATATGGAATTGTGCAATGGATTTCCAGTTCAGAAGGAATCCTTCTATGTGAAAGCAGATCTGAGATTATGAGCCCCTCTTCCAAACTAGCCCAGATTCAATCCTTTGAGCAGACTTGAGTATTTGGGCCAAGTGTAAAAGTGCCCTAAATAAATCAGGGCACAGTATTTTAACTATACTGTATTGGAAGGTATTTTTGCTCATGCCCACGTTTGGTGAAATATACTTTCTGAAATGACTAATGCACATGTCTGAGCTCAAACACTTAAACCATCTCTGAACGTCTGCTTGTATATCTAGAGCTCTTTCTCTTCTGTTCACTCTTGCTGGTACAAAGGAAAACATGCTGAGATCAGTAGAAAAAAAAAGACACTGCGGATGTAGAACAGAAATGTTATTTACAGGATGTCAAATAGCTGTCCTGTTCTCTTTGAGGAATCCATCAGGAATAAACTTCGGTTTTATAGCAGTGTAATGTGCAAGCACTACAAGAATGCTGAATTTGTATTGGTTTTGGTTTTGTAGAATAGAGATGATGGTGCACAATGATGCTGAAACGCTAGCACTCAGCAAAGCTTTTGTAAACTGTCTGATTTGCTGCACTATCTTAGTGTTTCCGTCACATGATAGTTTTGTTGCGTTCACCATATTTGGGACCAAAGTTCTGGTTTCACTACACAACGTGAACGTAACTAGAGGTGAAACATGGCTAAAATTTGTCACCTGACTTCAGAAGCGAATAAAACAAAGTCAGTGAAATAGACTATGATGTTTATGTACGTTCCCTCAAACTCCTGATTCCATGTTAACCTGCAGAAAAAACATATTTGCATTTTCCTGGATTTATATACGGAGGGTAAGTTGATAACCGCTAACAAGCTAACTAACTTTTGCCAATGAAAGCAGTACCTGCTACCAAGATAAACTTCCCAGTTGTCCCATAACATAGCTAACTAGCTAGCTAACATAGCTGGGTAAACATGTCTGTTTGTAGAGATTTTCCTTGAAAAGGAAAACATGAACATTAAAGAAAACCTTTTTTTTTTTCTTCGAATGATATGGTTAACACGTGGAGCTACCAACTCCAGCTCTGGAGCCAATTTCACAGCTGTTATGGCTAATGTTTGTGTAATTAGCAAAGCTAACACAGGGCAACTAGCTAGCATCTTGGCCTGGAATTAAGTGCTTATTTTAATAGTTCTGTTGGGGTCCAGTGGTCCCTCTTTAAGGCAGCAATTTACTTAACTTATTATGCAAAATTAAATGTCAGTCCCTTAATTCCTTTATAAATGTTTTAACTAATAGCACAGTAAACTGCAGGTATATTTCCACCCCTATTCAGTCCTAAAAATAGTAGCAGTCATACACTGTGACATCACATGAAATGCTAGGACAGTGTGTAAGAGTAACGATTAAAATATTTAATAAGGGATCACAGGTCTACACATACTGTATGAAGGAAATCAGGATCATATTAGTACCACTACATATATTCATGCTACACCTATTACATATTAATTCTTCAATACTTGTGATACAAAGGTTATTACTGTTTTACAGCCTGTGCCAAACACCTCCAGGCCATCCACAGCAGATTACTCTGCAAAACACAGAAAAGACGCTGATGAAGTTAAGCAGGAAATTGCAAACCCTGAAGCGCTCAGAATAAGATGGAAGCTGGCCAAAACAATTGCAGAGAGAAAGACCCAAAAGGAATTGGGATGACTGCACTGTATTGTAACTGGAAATAGCTGAGTACCGGATTCCAATGCTACACTCCTTCCCATCAGGGGAAAGAAACCAATCAACCGCAACAGGTCCCAGCTAGCTTCAAGTCAATGCAGTGCAATGAAATAAGAATAGTTTTGCTTATATTACAATGTAAAAAGAAGACTTTGTGAAGATAACTAGTGGTAATGTTCATTAAATTCTTAATTAGCCACTGTTGCTAGTTAATGCAATACCATATAATGCATCCATATTGGAAAGGGCCAGTCTCAACTGTAAGCCAATGCAAGTGTATGGATAAATGTGGGTTTACCAAATAACACGTCAAACAACTAGGTTTGCGTTGAACAGATTTCCCGTTGCTTCCATGTGGCTGCAATGCAATGCATAAAACCATGCCAAGAGCTTCAGTTAGTGTTCAAATGTAACCTTGAAATAGGGATAAAATCTTAGATGCAATCTTAGTGACTTTGGCCATGGCATAGTTGTTGGAGACATAGTTGCTGGATTGAGTATTTCATAAACTGCCAATCTACTGTGATTTACTCTGGATGCTTGTGCTTGTTCTAATATGTTATAGTATCTACTCTATAGTATCATCCAGCCTATAGTAACCACTATATAATAACCACTATATAATAACTACTCTTTACCACCAATGGTGACCAGAAATGAGTCATTCCTTAATCAATCATCAGAATTGTAATAATTACTGAAATTCTAGAGTATAAGAGAAATAAAGCACTTTGAGATGTGCTTTTGTTGGAAATAATCAACATTGGGGTGGTAACAGTAGCTCTGATTATTTTTCCCTAACAACACACCATGTCAAATTTCGTTCTTCACACAGCATGATCATGAGATTCTGCAAAGGAAGCAAGAAGGAGGCCCAATTACAGCGTTTTCTCTTCATAAGCACCAGTCCGTGTAAAAATATCCGCCACATTTATTGTTCTCTGACTCCATAAAAAGGCTAATGCCCTTTAGATGAATGTGTTCGGGCCTAGTTAATAGGCCACGTCCTGTTCTCCCATCACCGCTCGCAGAAACAAAAGGCAATTGATTAAAATTACATCACTCATTTTTCAGGAGAGCTACTCATTAACACCGTGTATTTACCTTGTCACAAAGTGCAATGATATTTCCAAGGTGACAGCCACTTGGTCAGAAAACAAATAATGGGCTAACAAATAGCCTTAAAGACAATGCTTTTCCGCCTGCATTTGCACAATATGTATAATTTATAACATTATTCTGTAATAACCATCATACATGCTAATGCTGCTGCTACAAATGAGATTTGAGCCCCAGATAAGTAATGACTATGTTGCATAAAACGTATTAAGGTTTGAAATATTTTTTTATACATTCCTTGATAAATTTTTTATGCTTGCATAGGTTATGAATGTGAATGAAATATTATGTGGATTATAAAGGTCCTTCAAAACTGATTACAGTGGATTCCAGGATAAAAGTAGTTCACAGCCAAGTGAACAACATGAATAGGTTTATTTATTTATTTATTTATTTATTAACCTACAAGAAATAATACAATATGCATTACTATATAAATATTAAATATTAAATAAAATAATACAAAAAATAAAACAACATATAAAACACAACAATCTGGCAAATGCCATAAATGTAAATATAAAAATTAAAATAAAACATTATAGAAATATTATTTTTAATAGCCAGTCCTTGAGCATAGATATTGCTGTAAAGTGGAACGCACTTCTCCATAATTGGCCGATTATCAGCTCTGTCAGTGCTAACTGAAGAATCTGAGAGCTTTTTGTAGTGTCTGGAATGACTCTTTACAGAACAGAATGATGTACAAAAAGAACGTGAGATAATATAAAACCTTATTTCTCTTACTGATCAAGTATTCAACTCAGCTATCATTTGTAGTACACCACTAAAGCAGAAAGCCCTTGGTGTTTTATAATTAAATTCTGACCTGACTTTGTCTAGTTTAAAGAACTTTTATGTGTAGGACTTCTTCTTCTTCTTCTTTCGGCTTTTCCCTTCAGGGGTCTCCACAGCGAATCATCACTCTCCACCTATCCCT
>CM074951.1:4069305-4091978 GCA_037577455.1 Pangasius macronema
GTTCAGTTTTGTTTGTTTAGTTCAGTTCAGTTATGAATGAGCAGAGATATAGATGTTCCTGTTGGCTGGTGTGTGTGCGTGTGTGTGTGTGTGTGTGTGTGTGTGTGTGTAGGCCAAGACGTGTACATGTGTAAAATGATAGTGTAGGTGTATATACATGTAAATATCCCTTATTTAAAACATGTCCAGATTCTTTTTTAAGACCTAAAGATGATATGATTAAATATGAATAAATATTACTTATATTAAAAGTAAATGGGTAAAATATTACAGTACAGTACAGTACAGTATAGTACAATCTATCTATCTATCTATCTATCTATCTATCTATCTATCTATCTATCTATCTATCTATCTATCTATCTATCTATCGCTCTCTTCCAATATAAGCAAAAATTTACATCCCAAATCTAAAATATCTAATGATGATTATAAAATTTTTTGAACAAAATCTAGCAAAGTTCTTGACAAAATGTACACAGTTTAGGACTGTTGCATGGCAAACGTTAAGGTCGTTTGAGCCCGGCACAAAATGGGAAATTAGCAAATAGCCTAGAAAGCTAGAAATCAGGATAATGATTTATATTAAATGACAGTAATGGTGATGTACTTCTTATATCTTCCTACTATGCAAGCAAGGTTAAAACATCTACAGTATATGCTAATGGGCATTTAACTGGCTTTTAATATATCTGTCTCCTTTCTTTAGAAAACTTGCATTCTGAATTTCTCGCAGTAGTCCAACACGTATTTTTCCCTCTGTCCCTGTCACACAGAGCTTTCTTCAAGGGCGATTGTAGGCCAGCATGACAGCATCCTGCAAAGCAGAGCTTAATATAACAATCTAGAGGAAAATGACAGTGACAGTTCACCTTGAACAAGGTGGTGGAAAGAAACAAACATTTCAAATTGCATATCTAATATGTAGAATGCTGCGGAAACAGTTTTCGTGTGTCTTGAATGATTCAGGGGACCCAGAGTTAGCATCTTAAAGTAGAGTGTTGCACTGTGGTGGGGTTTGGTTGGTTTTCCCACAGTGTGAGTGCATCCACTGTGAGTTTTCCTCAGGTCTAGCGCTTGTTTGCTGGTAAGTAGGTGTGCAGATGAACTGTTTCTGGGCTGATGCACACATAAACAGAGAGAATTTAGCCCTGCCACATTGGTGCAGACTTTATATTTGTGTGAAGAAAATGGGACCAGGTATATAAATAACAATTTCCTCTGTGTGTCTGTGTGTGTGTGTGTGTGTCTGTGTGTGTGTGTGTGTGTGTTTTCCAAAAGGCAAGCAACTGAAGGTCCTGGGGGAGTGGAAAAAAAAAAAAAAAACACTGTGTTTTCTCCCTAGAGATAAGCGAGCTGACAGATGGAGGTTATCACCTAGCTGTGTATTTATTAATTTATTTATTTATTCTTTTATACCCATCTGTAAAACCTACATAGTAGATGTAATATACATTTCGCCACATAATTCACTGACACCAGTAAGAATTTGTACAGAAGTTAGGCATAGATGCATTCTCAAACTGTCAGCTAATATTTCAATGTCATGCTAGCTCATGTTACTTTTTTTGCAATCTTCAACTGTCCAGATTTGGTCATCGTGTGCCATCTGAATCCTCAGGTTTCTGTTCTTGGTTGGCAGAAGTGAATGCGATGAATTCAGTTGTCATAGCCCATCTGCTTCAAGCTTCTGCTTGCTGTACATTCTGAAATGCTTTTCTGCTCACCACAGTTGTAAAGAGTTACTGTAGTCTTCTGTTAGCTTGATCCAGCCTGGCCATTCTCCTCTGAGCTCTCTCATCAGCAAGGTGTTTCCACTCACACAACTGCCATTCACTTTTTTTTTTTTTTGCACCATTTTATGTAACACTAGAGACTGTTGTGAGTGGAAATCTGAGGAGATCAGCAGTTTCTCAAATACTCAAACCAGCCCATCTGGCACCAACAACCATGCAGCGTTCAACGTCAACGAGTTCACATTTTCCCCCATTCTGATATCTGATGTGAGCATTAATTGAAGCTCTTGATCTGTATCTGCATGAGTTCATGCATTGTGCTGCGGTTACGTGATTCCCTGATTGGATAATTACATGAACATGTAGCTGTACACCTCACAGAATCTAGCCAACTACCTAGTTCGTGTAAATTCTAAGCTTGCCATTTCTCTGATTGCTGTTTTGTCCCTCTGAATTTTGCCTCTGCTTGATTGTTCTATGGATTACCGTTTTTTGTGTCTGCTGAATGTTTGTGTTTTGACAATTGCCTAAATGTTTGACAGCATACACTGGATTATGATTTTGATTTGTAAATGGACTTTATGCACATTCATTCTGAGTATAATGCTGTGTGCTATTATTGCTTTGAGTCCAGGCATTACACATGTGGAATGTTAATAGCCCTGTCATTGTGACATGGTGGGTGGTTTTACAGTCTCCAGCCTCACCGGGACAGACATATCTCACATAAATAGGACACTGAAGCTTGCGCTAATTAACAGTGTGTGCTTGGAAAATGTGGCTACTTTTCCTGAGAATGCTAATGAAAACGTGCGCTCCTAAATTAGCACAGCGCTTCAGTCATTAGCAAGTGTTTATTATTTGTTAGGACAGGAGAGAAGTAAAGAGGTGTCAGGGCTGGAGGAATGTGCGGCTGTGTCACCTCTGTGTAGGAACACACGCTCACACACACAAACACACACACTTTGACCCAACCTGTCAGACCTAGTTGTCCTCTAGCGAGCCATTAGCTCAGTTGTGCTGTGCTTGGCTGAGTAGATTCACCTCTCCACTGTGAGACGGATGAGTTTCAGTTATTTGCTAGCGGAAAAAATGTTGGTTTTGACCGTTTTGTTAAAGCAAGACACTACAGGTAAAAACGACAATTGTTGTTTGGATAAATCGCATGCCTTAACATGTCTTTTCTTAATCTGTAGCAATAAAAATATGAAAATACAACAGAAATTTAAAAAAAAGCGTCGCCCACTTGGGACAATCACGTCATATATCCCACATATATCCTGCTACATATGTCAGTTTATGGGTTATTATCATTTTCTTGATTAAACTTGAGAAATTATTTCCTAACAAAGTTTTTTTTTGTAAAAATCTTTCTACTGAGATAGTCTTCACAGTGAAATAATAATAATTTAATTCTAAAAACATGAAAAGACTCATTTTATTTATTTGGTTTTATTAAGCATGCAAATGTATGTTTGATTTGACAAAACATTTGCATCAATAAATATTCCAATTAAAAGAAAAAAGAATATCAGCAAATGGCTGGCAAAGATTGATTGTAATGTACAGTCGGGTCCATAAGTATTTGGATCGTGACAGTTTTGGTAATTTTGCCTCTGTACACCACCACAATGGATTTGAAATGAAGCAATCAAGATGTGATTGAAGTGTAAACTTTCATCTTTAATTCAAGGCATTTAACAAAAATATTGCATTACATTTAGAGTCCCTTTAGAGGCTCCAAAGAAGTTGGACAAACTAACATAATCATAAATATTAGGACTGCAAAGGATGCAAATCCTTTATAGTCAATTACTGCCTCACGTCTGGAACCCATGGACATCACCAAATGCTGAGTTCCCTTTCTTGAGATGCTTTGCCAGGTCTTTACCGCAGCCGCCTTCAGTTGCTGCATGTTTGTGGGTCTTTCTGCTTTCAGGTGACCGACTCGGCCATTTCAGAACATTCCATTTCCTCTTGGGTTGCTTTCATGATATGTTTTGGGTCATTATCCATCTGTACTGTGAAGCGCAGTGCGCCCTTCCTTTCCTTCTCCATACTATTCTTTTTGCATCATTCTGTTACAAGTTCTGTTACTTTAGCAAAGTCTAGTCTGGCTTTTCTGCTCTTGAGTGTTACCAGTGGTTTGCATCTTGAGGTAAACCATCTGTGTTTACATTCATGAAGGTGTCTCTTGATTATAGACTTTGTCTACCTCCTCCAGAGTGTTCTTGACTTGGATAGATGTTGTGAAGGGGTTTTTCTTCACCAAGGAAAGAAGTCTGTGGTGGCCTTCCAGGCATTTTGGTGTTGCTGAGCTCTTCAGTGCATTCCTTCTTTTTAATAATGAACCATATTGCTGATTTGGCCACTCTTAAAGTTTCTGATATCTGTCTGGTAGATCTGTTTTGTGTTTTTTTCTGCCTCATGTTGGCCTCCTTCACTTGCATCAACACCTCTTTGGATGGGAAAGTTCCCATGAACAATCAACTCCAGATCTTTTATCTCCTTATCATGAAATAATGACCAAAAAAGGCCACGTCTGGCCATTAAACTGCTTATCAGTCAATTGTCCGATTACTTTTGAGAATGTGAAAATGAAGGGACTTTGTAAAAAAAATGGCCTATTAATAAATTAGTAACCTGTAGTGTCTTGCTTTAAACTGTGTTAAATTACATCATATGGGCTTCAGCGCATACACACACACACCTGAAGGCTGTTTGGTCTCAAAGGATAAAAGTTGGAGCTCCATTCTATTGATGAAGTCACTTAGACAGTTTCAATGTCAATTAGATGGCAACATATCATCTCTCTCTCTCTCTCTCTCTCTCTCTCTCTCTCTCACTCTTGGTCCTATTATCCTACTTAGACAGGACAATAGACAAAATACATTCTGTTCTGATAGTAAATTAAAACTGACATTCGCTTTTAGTAATCCGGCCCCCATTTCCATATCATCTCATCAGCAATGATCTATGAATGGATTGTGGGAGATTTTATCTGCAATGAGGGAAGGTCAGTCTGCCATTCATCTGTCATCCTCTTCTCTCTCTCTCTCNTTTTTTTTGGTGCTTTGCTTTAGCTGGCAGACTAAAAGCTAAAGAAGATTCGTCAATGTTATCAGCTGCAGACAGACAGTCGGAGGAACTGAGGAAGACGACAGACACCTGCACTTCACTGACTTCGAGATATTCTCTTTGCATATTGTTGAGGAGTTGTGGAAATGCCAATACGAGCTCACCATCGCAAATGTGTAAGAAACCACATTAGCAAAATTGGTAGGAATAGTTATGAATGGCTCATTTCAGACTCAGGGATGTTTTTAGGACTCAACTAATTTGCCATGTTTGTTGAAATTACTTTACTCTGTTATTTTCCTCTTTAACGTCGGCTTTTTTTGTTGTTTAAAAGGTCATGAATTACATTTATTCATCTTGCAAGCTCAAGGTGTTTATTTCATGAGGTTCTAGACACCTTTTTGGTTATGTGATACATTGACTTGCCTCTTAAACTTTCTGAGCACAGCACTGTGTCTAAGATCAATTATCATTATTAATATATATATATATATTTTCAACTGAAGCTACTGAAAAATCGTTTCAATTTTAAAAATTGAAAAATACCAATTTTTTATTTTCATTGTACTCACAAAAATATTCCATTTATGAAATACCTCACCATGAGCTTAACTGTGAAAAACAACAATAACATGAATATAGTATGAATATTTATATGTGGCAGTGATTGGTGCGTAGTCAATATGGACATAACATACCACATATGAATTCAATATGTGGCAATTCATTTATTTGGGTTAACATTTATTAAAATTCATGTTTTTTCAGACAGTCACAGTTTAAAATTGACTAACTTTGAATAAAATTAGCCATTGAAACAGCACCTGTTCCCAATGCTGTTAGAAACTAATAACATACAGTATATTGGACACTTTTGGACCCCGAATGGACAATGAGTTTTGTCTGAACCCAAGTCCTGACCACCTTACTTTTTTTTTTTAATCCCAGATTTATAATTTAAGACTTTAGCAAATCCATAGTCAGTAACTGTTTTTGCCATGTGCTTGTAGGTTTCTCGACTTCTGTTGTTGAGTCACTTGATGTTGTGGAGGAACTAGCGGAGGTAGACTGATGGAAAAACTTGTCCATTTTTATTGCTGAACTCCTACGCTAGTGCAGCATGTCAGGATAGTGAAAACTTTTCCTTTAAACCTGGCTTGCTTAACTGCGACTCCCAGTAACATAGCAATAGTAGCAAAATACATTGTAGTAGTTAGAGCAATAGTTAGTTCATTTGGAAACTAAATGTATAAAACAAATCGAATGACCCCACATGGATGGTTTGGGAAGCCGTATAGCATATATGATGGTATATAGCATCACCCTCCAGTTCATCCTCTGCCCATATTTTTAGTCTGTACAAAGCTTTATTACTATACACTTAGGATTCGTAATACTGCTACTATTTTTACTCCAGTACTTCTGCTTTGGTAAAGGTAATAAACTGACAAATCAGTGCAGCAGCTTTTCTAAATAGAACGTGACTCAGAGTGCGTCACAATGGCAACGCATCAACTCACCTGCTGGGATCACAGGTGTTTTGATGATTTACGTCAGTGCACTCGTGGGGTATCACAGGCACTTTTAGAGCATCTATTTTTGTACAATCACACGTAGTACAATACAGAAACAGGAATTTGTATAGTGGAGTTTTTCAATAATAATAAAAATAATAATAATCAGTAACGTCAGTAACATTCTCAGTCAGTAAAAAGAATACAGCCATAACTATAATAATCCAGATCTAAATATAATTGCAGTGAAGGTGTTGAATGCAGCCAAATGCTAAGCCATTATTCATGACCAGCACTTTCATAAACACGCTCAGTGCTTCCAAGTCTGAGACATTTGCCTAGAAGTGTGAATTGAGGATAGCACAGACAGCTCAACAGTCTCTATCCTGCCTAATAAGCCGTGATGTTTGGTTCCTGCGTCAAGCTTCATAGACCAAACAGTGTGGAGCCTCTTTTGGAAAGTCTCCACATGATGTGCAGATAATGAAACAACCGGTTTGATGACAATGCTTTCAATCTGGGGCATTTTACCATCTTATAAGATTAGTGCAGCTCATTTCTGTTACTTTAGGCTAACTCTCAGCCACAAATCTCTCACACACACACATACACACACACACACACGATCTGCCTGGATCCCTGTAGCTGCTCAGATCAAGTTCAAGCCGTTGATGATGACTACAGAGTAACCATTGAAGCTTTGCCCTTGAACATGGAGTCATTCTTCACAGCCTGTATTCCATGGTTCAGTGGTAAGTGAATGATGCTTGGCAATTCCACCGGCTCATGGTACCAAACCCAAAACTCATGGTTCCATGGTTGTGGAGTGAAATGCCTGAGTTCACTATGTAGATTTTCTCACAACCATGATTTTCCCCTAAGGTCTGTATGTTTAAATATTATGGGTGTAACATTATAACACTATCCGTATATGAATATTTATAGCGCTCCAAATTCTGGGTAAGATAGTTTCTCAGCTTCAGCTACATCACTCGAGTATATATTTTAATCTCATTAGCGCATTCATGTTTAATCCACCGCGACCCTGACCAGGCAGTTACTAAGGATGAATGAATGCTGTAAATGCATGTCAAAGATCACAGTCTTTGTTTGTCCTTCAAGGTTCACATCTGAGTCAGTAAGTAACACAGCAACTCACAACCATATGGAAAGGTCTTTTTTGTCGTGCCCTGTGAAATCCTAGTCGGAATGCAAACATCCATTCACAATCAAATGCCCAACAAGTGCAACTACTACTATCTGTATTTCTTTATATACCATAACACATTATCTAGTCATTCTGTATTATGTATTTCCATTCAGTTACATCACTTGTGTGTGTATGTGTACCACTTCATACTGTCTCTTATACCTGTGGAGTTACAAATAAACTTCCTATGCAACAATAATATGGAAATCTTCAGAAAAGCATGTGATTAGAAAATACAACGCAATGACCAAGCCACTGTCAAATTACAGTGATACAGTAATACTTTAATGTGTTGCGTCCAAGGCCAACAGGTTATATTAAGAGCACAAATTGAGTATTAATACTTATATTACCTAAAAACAGACATGAGGTTTTTGTAACGTGGTAGATTCAGAGCCAATTAGGATCTGGGTGCAAAGATCTTTGCCCCCAGATCCTAACTGACACAGTGATATCATTATTCAAATCCCAAAATGTTAATGCAGGCAAAAGATCCAAATAGGATCAGTAACAGTAAACCCAGCCAAAAGTGTACTCCAAAGAATAACCCAATATAAACAAACAAAGGATCGAAACACATCATATAACAAACAGCTCAAAACTGACTCATACGTCGTGTATGGCAAGACTTCGCATTGATACTGTGAGCTTGGGTACTGGAAAACTAGGAAGCAATTATTAAGAGGTCACACTAAAACTCTGGTGTCTGTGACCTCTGCTGGCAGAGATGGGAGTTGGGATATATTGTGTGGTATCCAAGAAAATAAGCTCCTCTCTCTTTCCCCTTTCCAGGAGGTCTGGATAATGGGATATGGATTGTCGTTGACTAAGTCAGGTGAACTACAAGTGAAAAGAAAACTAAATGGAGCAGCGAGCTTATTATGCATCATGCTTTTGTATTCTACCAATGTGTACATTTTTATTAGTTACTGAATGGTTGACTATGTAATTCAGATCTGAGCTAGGGTCAAAACGAACGAACATCTGTAATGTAGCAGTTAAAGCCGATGGCCAGGTTTGGCCACAGGCCATCTGTGTGGCCGCCAAAGCTTTTGCATGCAGTTTTTATTACAGATCTACAAAGTTTGACTCAGTAATGACCTAGCCTGTTGTAAAAGAAGTCTATAAATAACGCTTAAGGGCTTATAATTCTTAATCCCTAGCTTCTGTTATGAAGATAGACACATAACTCTCTTTATTTCATGCACTGGTCTAAACACAGAGATTAAAAACCAAACATTAGATTTAATGATTTAATTGATTTTCATCAACATTTCTAATAATAATGAGAATACAGTAGTTGATAGGAGAAGAGAATCCAGAGAGAGACAAGGATCCATCTCTGTCTCATGGGAAGGGATAAATGGATCAGAGGAAGCGGAAGATGAGCAGCATGGTGTGATTAGAGTGGGGAAATGGGAGGTAGAGTTCACTGATTTAAAGGCAATTCTTCAGTCTATCCATCCCTGAAGAGCACCCTTAATGTAGAGCTTACTTCAAGCACTAATCTAATGCCCCTGATTAAAAACTGAGATTTGTGGATTAGAGATTGTAAACTTAAATAGATCCTCAGCTAACAGTTTAAGTTTTTCAGATCATTATCTGAACTTTAGAGTTTTAAGAACTTTAAGTTTCCTGAGAACCTTGTTACACAAAGTTTCTACAATATTGGCAACATGTTAGTTTTTGTACTAATAATATTGTAAGGTATGCCATTATTACAGCAGATTTTTCAACAAATAACGGAAACATTTTAGTCTGACCTCCATGGAACCTTTCAAATACTTAACTGAATTTATAAATCTCATTTATCCTTGTGGAACTTGTATCTTTACCCAGTGGTGAAATTGTTTAGCTAGAGAACTCATATTAGTGACCATAAAGAACTGTTTATATATTTTTATATTTTAAACTTGGTTATATCTGTCTAGAGTGAGTCATCCAAGGCATCTGTTAGCCCTCGGTGTGTGTATTTTTCAATCCGTGTTTTAGCTAGTTTGTCCAGCTTGTGCCTGGAACCATAATAAATAATTATTAATTCAAAGTAATAATAAAAATACAGACATAAGAAGTGACACAAGCAGACACAAGCAGTTTTTCCTCTCTATTCTGTATTTTAGTTGACAGGCTAGCATCTGTCGGCCTTGGGGATGTTCAGGGTCTTGAGCAGCATGCTGGGAGATTATAGCAGAGCAACAGAGAGGTTTTGCTCTTTCACTCGATACCTTGTGACAGTNGTGCACAACATTTTTTTTTTAAATTTCAAAACACTCCTGTAATGCCAAGGGAATTATATCACATAATTATATCCTCAGAGTCAAAGTCAAGTTCCATATTAAATAGCTGGCCGGTAGACTACTAGTGATTACTATTTAGGAATACTGCATTGTGTGCTTGAATTCTCTCGAAATGTTTATTAAATTGGTCAAACCAGCTGTTTTTACAGCCCAAGCCACATAACAAAAGATTCTTCCTCAATGCTTGCAATACCATGTTTCTACAAGAGACTGCAAAATTTCAAAATGCTACATCTGGCAACTTCAAAAGGTCGCTCTATGTACAGTGAACACATTAAACCCTGACTTGGATGTGTCATTAAATTAATTAGTAAATTATCCTGTGCTGCCCTTCCCCTTTTCTATAACGGAGAGAATAGATATCGTGTGGAGGCTTCACTCGCCATGTCGTGCAGCTGGGAGAACTCCACAGACGAACATGCTAAATGACCAAGACTTTGATTGGTTGCTATATTGGTGGCTAAGACTTTAGCCAGACATTCCTCTGCTCCAAGCGCAAGCTGCGGAAGTCCCTCCCTGGTGCTTGTTGATTGGTTGACCATATATCAGCTGTGATCGATTGGAGTAACGTAGGTGTACGCGAAAAGTTGTCTCAAGTACGCGTCTGTGTTTCAGCTGGGGTTCTGTTTCATTTATACTTTTTAGCAAAGCTGACAAGTTAAGTAAATGAATTTTCTCGCCATGAAAATGGAATATGTCCTGCATGTTTAACTAAATCATACATAAAAACTATGTCAAAACTATGCCTTTTTAAGTCTAATAATATATTTTACAATGACATTTTGCACTTTAAACAGAATTATGGCCTAATTTTTGATATGTCCCAGGTAGAACCATTTCAACACTCGACTGCTTATTTGTGTTGTCATGGTTGTATACTAGCTTTATTACTTTATTAAAGAACCCTTGAAGAAGGCTGTGTCCACACAATGTCTGGCTTTTGTAACCTCAAGCTCAAAACTCTTCCTTTGGTTCTGTGAAGCAGAGCTGTGACCCCCCCTGAGATCCCTGACATTTCATCCGGATCCACATCTTGCCCAGAGAGACAGCGCTGAAACACACTGAACCTTCACACACCGCTCCCTCCGGTCTCGTTACGTGTCCCATCGCCAAGGCTACACACATCTAATTGCGGCTGTTGACGGCATTCGTGTCTCTGGGTAGGTTTGTTTTTCTATCGACTTGCTGTCCCTTGTGAGGTCAGCTCTCAGGAGGCTCGACCTGTTTGTTCATCTGGTGAGGAGATAAAACACTAAGGGCTAAATATTTAAAGTGTAAAGCTGAATTCTTGATTCGGATTCGTCAGAAGGTATTGAAGCTGATGACTGTTCCAGCTGCAAGGCAAATCACAGGTTTATATTAATGTGATCGTGATGTAATACGTTATGGTTTCTATAGCAACAACC
The DNA here is from genome assembly GCA_037577455.1 of Pangasius macronema. Classification (NCBI taxonomy): domain Eukaryota; kingdom Metazoa; phylum Chordata; class Actinopteri; order Siluriformes; family Pangasiidae; genus Pangasius; species Pangasius macronema. Next base: position 4,080,547 of record CM074951.1, read on the forward strand.
CATTCACAGGGATTGTTCACATGGTGATGTTTTCTATGTATGTTTGAAGATGGTTATTTAACTTTTATGGAAGGAGTCTCCAGTGCCAGCACTCTATAACAGTCTTCAGGATAGACGACTTTACTCTTTCTGATTTCTCACTAACATGGCAAGCTGTAGTGTGTTTTTAACCTAGTTTAACTTTAATAGAGAGAAAAAAGAGAGGCTGCGAGGGAAAGACTTTTTATAGCTGCCATAACATAATTGATAGCAGGAACTGACTTGTCTCGTGGACATTCCTCACCATTAAATGTGACTATACATGATTAAAAAGTATGCTGTCATCCATTAATTAATATAATTTGTTATTGGTGTGGTATAAGAGGAATAAAACACTTGGTACATGCTGTTATTGGAAAATAATCAACTTTAGGCTTGTAACAGTAACCAGCTTACGTTCTGTAAAAGTCAGTTCAGCTGCTTTCCTATAACCTATAATTGTTATGGCTTGATTGTGTGTGTGTGTGTGTGTGTGTGTGTGTGTGTGTGTGTGTGCGTTCCAGGTAAAGTACTTTTTTCTAGGTTACTAAAAGCAGGCAATTAGCTTCCCCCATTGCAGGGGTGTATAAATCCTTCCACACTTCTCCTCGCTTTCTCGCAATCACTTTCATTTTGTAAGCATTTTGATCAACTTCCTTTCACTGGACAATCAGCGTGGACAAAACTCACACTCACACAAATGTTTCTCTGCCTCTGGGTTCTTTCTTACTGTAGGGTGTAGCTGTGAGACAGCTCAGCGGAAAGAGCTCTACTCTAAAGAGCTGAACTAGAACGATGCGGTCTCTCTGTATCTCTCTAACTGTCTCTGTCTCTCTGTGTGTGTCTCTCTCTCTCTCTCTCTCTCTGCATATCTGTCTCTGTGTCTTTAAGTCTCTCTGCCTCTCTCTCTGCCTCTGTCACTGTAAAGAACGGAATTGGGATGTTGTGCTCTCTCTGTAGACTGTAGAGCTGAACAGGAAAGCTGTGGTCTCTCTTTCTCCATGTGTCTCTCTCTCTCTATCTATCTGTCACACATTCTCTGCCTCTCTCTCAATCTCTCTCTGCTCTCTGCCTCTCTGTCTGGAGACAGTACAGAACTGAACAGGGATGCTGCATTCTGTATTTCTGTGTGTCTCTCGCTCGTTGTTTCTATCTCTCTGTCTGTCTGTCTGTCTGTCTGTCTATGTGCCCCCCCATACCCCCCATACACCCCCCCCTCCTCACACTGAGATTGACCACATGCCTTACTGCATTATTTAACATTTACGATTATCGCTTAATGAGCGAAACAGCCGTGTTTCTAATGACCGTGCAGCTTAGTGAAGGAACTCGTGAGTGACCTAAAGTGAAGTCAAAACCTGAGCTGGAAGAGCTGTATGTCTGTAATGTGTTTTGCCTTGAGCGTGTGGTGGACCGGAGTACAGGCTATTAATCAATCCACAACTTTCCTAAAATATCATTGGTACCACGTGACCACTCATATTCGACTCTCCTACACTAGACTCTCTCTCTCTCTCTCTCTCTCTCTCTCTCACACACACACACACACACACAGAAACCAACAGCACACACTAATCCCTTTCCATATTGTGTTCTTACTACATTATAGTTAATTTAAAATAATAATACAGAGAGAAAAAAATTCAATGAATCAATAATAATATGCTGTATACTAACAGCTCAGTCGAAGCGAGCAGGCGCGCGCGTGCACACACACACACACACACACACACACACAGATTCGCAAACAGTCGGCGCTTCTCTCAGCCGTTCTCTTCCACACGCCGCCGCGTCTCTTTTGATTGGCTGACAGCCTGATTGTATGCAAATTTGCAGCGAGATGCAGCCAATCGGCGCGGGGCTGCGCTGCACCCTGAGCCCAGAGCGAGAGGTGAGGCGCTGCGTGTGCGGAGCTGTCCACTCCGCTGTGGTGCTGAAGGCAGGATAACAGTGTACACTCTGACCGAGGGAACATATCTCTGCGAACGGAATACGTCCATCTGCTAACTTCGCTTACGGATTTGTGCAAGACAAGGACTTCGTGTTGAAAGAGGAAACAGAGTTCACACACGCACACACACACGCACACACATCCCGCATCAGCTGCACACTCTTTTTTTTCCTCGAGATTCCTTCCGATGACCTGTACTCGGACACCCAGGTGAGTGATTGCTTTTTATTATAAAATTTAAAAACCTGTGAAAAAAAAGTAGGACAATTGGAGTCCAAACAGTAAGTGGAACGTCCACCACTTTTTCAGCACGTCAGTCCGCTTATTTGCCCCAAACCTAACCCTGATACATTAAACATACAGCAGCTTGAGTGACAGAAATCGAGCTGGAGCATTAAACTGAAACACCATGGACTTCAGCAAGCCAAGTTTAGAAAGAGTGTTAAAAAGACAAACAGATATGTATGCAATGTGATAGACCAGAGCGATGCCGTTTAATAAAAACACACAGAACAACACAGGATGTTATTTTCCCCCTGTTAATCCCTGATCCTGAGTGATGTAGGGATTAAACCCTCCTGCTGGCACAGATCCATTCTTCTTGACAAAGGGTGGTGATTGTATTTCATTATGATTATTATTATTATTGTTGTTGATGTTGTTGTTGTTGTTGTTGTTAATGGGTCATGTTGCTGCCTCGCAGCTCCAGGATTCCCAGTTCAATCCTGTTACTGCCTGGAGTTTCATATGCTCTCCCCTCCATGTTCTCTGGTTTCCTCCCACCTCCCCCCAAAAACAGATGGTTTGGTGACTCAGATTTGCCCCTAGTTGTGAATGAGTGTGTCCATACTGAACTGCTGTCCCATCCAGGGTGTATTCCTGCCTCGCACTCGCTCGTTATTTCCGAGAAAGACCCTGGATCCACTGTAATCCTGGCCACAATAAAGCGCTTACTGAAGAGGAATGAATGAATGAATGAATGGGTTATTATGTTAAGTATTATTATTACAGATCACTAAAAAGCAGAGAACAATTTCTCATCCATGCACTTTGCCAATGTGTTTCGACACAGTAACTCTGTGCAGGATGAAAGATGAGCTTGAGGTGGATTTCTGGAAGACAGTACTTTGTCTTGGCAGGAGTTTTCTACTCTATTGGTCAGTGGAGAACAGCAATTCCCCTCCGTATTGGCAGCAAGATGGATTTGCATTTACTTTAGCCAGCTAGAATCTATATTTTCAATTCAGTGCAAGCTATGAAGTCTTATATCCACTGATCTGTCTTTTCAGAGTTTCTCTCTTTGGCTCCTGATGAGATAATTTTAATGTTTGACACTTTTTTTCAAATGTGCAATTTTTTACGGATTACTACAAGAAGCCCAGTGTAGTGTCTAATTCAGTTTATGCTAAGTACACAGAAAACTCACCGTGCAGTATAATTGCATTAGATAAAGCTTGTGTCTAATGTAAGTCAGCTGCTGAGTGAGATCCCAATCTCGCCTGCCTGAGAGGCTTTAAGAGACACAGATTTCCATATGAGATACACGTCACATCCACATCCACATCCACGTTCTAATCCCTTCATTGAAGGCCCTCTATTGAAGTGAGCAGTGATGGAGGCTGAAATGAAAAGGCTCTCCAGGAAGCGAGCACACAGAAACAAATGCTCTAATGCATTCTCCCACTCGCTCGCTCTCTTTTTCATACACACACACAAACACACATACACTTTCTCTTTATCCTCAGGCATGCATCGACACGCACTCACACAGATGCGCACACACTTAAAACAATGATGCCTCAGACCAAAAATGATGTTGGCCATTGAAAAGCATCGGCGATGCTAACAAGACTGAAATATGAAAAGAAAAATCACGATTTAAAAACAACTGGAGTGATTGAAGTCAGCTGCTTTCCTTATAAGCAAAGGAATCACGCTACACAAAAGAATAACTCAACCATTAAAATAAATATCCATTTACATCAGAAATGGTCAATAGACCACAACTGGCTTGGAGTCCATACTTGTTCTGTGCAGTGGTGCAGAAAGAGTAACACTGGTGAAGTAGAATGATGCAAACTGAACATATAAATTGCGAATTGGAAAAAGTGAATCCACAAGCAGTTTTTATCACCAACAATACAGAGAAGTGAATTTCAATGAGGAAGCTGGTCTAGCTTTATTAAGCTGGCCTTACCATACAATTTTAGGCCTACTGTTGCTGTCACAGGCCAAAATCATGAATTGTAAAAGAATGCTTTGCTCATGAGTTAACTTAGAAAGCACAGTACAGTCACTTTAGTGCAATTTTGACCAAAAACCGCTGGTTCTGGCGGCGTTAGAAAGTGTTAGGAATTTTTGCTTAAAATCTCAGCATGTGTCTCCTGAATGGTGCAACTGAAAATTGTTTACTCTATCATCAAGAGAGGCCAAGTTTGAATCATGCTGATGCCACAGACAACAAATTTGGCTGTGCTTTTTGGGTGGGAGGGATGACACACTCTCTCTCTCCTGCCAATCATATCCACCCAAGATGGTCATAACAATCTGTGAGCTCAGGTATGTAGAAGAATATGGATAGTGCTTCCCTCTGAGTGTGTTACGCTGTAGTGACAGCTGGCTGCTGGGTGGAAATTGACATGTGACCAAATTGTGGAGGAAATGGGGAAAGATCCCAAAAAAAAAAAATCTCTGAGTGTGACTGCTGCTCCAATGCTTATCTAAAAATCACCAGTAGTAGGACGGCATAAGACTACAGGGAACAGCACAAGCTAATGGAAAGAAAACATATCCTTAAGCTCACTCTGAAGATTGTTTCTGATCGGTGTAAGCAAAGCATTGTAATTTTCTTTAGTGAAGTGAAGTGACTTGTGGCCAAGTATGGTGACCCTTTTTTTAGCCATTTTAGCTGCGGCGCCCGGGGAGCAGTTGGGGGATCGGTGCCTTGCTCAAGGGTCTCACCCCAGTTGTGGTATTGAGGGTGGCAGAGAGCGCTGGTCATTCACTCCCCCCACCTACAATCCCTGCCGGACCCGAGACTNAGGGTGGCAGAGAGCGCTGGTCATTCACTTCCCCCACCTACAATCCCTGCCGGACCCGAGACTCGAACCCACGACCTACGGGTTCACCTACAAGTCCGACTCTCGAACCATTAGGCCACGACTGCCCCCACAGGTCTATCATTAGAGGATATTCATTTAATAATCTGACAAGGCGAACACATGTTATTGCACAGCCTATCATATAATTCAACCAATATTTTACAGGGAACATCTTGTACAACTTCGCAAAGTAATAAACTTAAAAAATGCTGACAGTGAGGTGACAAAATGGCTAGAGGTCATTTAGTATTAATGGGATGCGGTGGTTGGTGATAGGAAGTGGGAGGGACACGCAATGTGAAAATTGATCAGATATTTTTTTGTTACAATTTTAACCCACTATTAAATATAGCTCCAAATATTCTGCAGTTAATAAAAAGTCACTGTTGGCGATACGTGCCAAGTTGGTGATACTTGCCATGCTTACTGTAACTGTGAAGTGTTTGGTGAATCCAAATAAAATGGTGCCAAATATAAACTTCCAGCTCATTCAGACTTTAGATAACAGTGATTTACAGTTGTTGTTGTTGTTCTTTCAGCTGCTCCCATTAGGGGTCGCCACAGCGGATCATTGGTCCACATGTTTGATTTGGCACAGGTTTTACGCCAGATGCCATTCCTGATGCATCCCCAGTTCATCCGGGCTTGGGAACAGCACTGAGAGTACACTCTTAGTGCCTGGGTTGGTTCCCTGCCCGGGAATTGAACCCAGGCAGGGAACCAACCCAGCATGGGATCCTTAGCCGCTAGACCAGCAGGGACCCAGTAAACAGTGATTTATGGTACTGATCCAATTTATCCACAAAGGACGTTTCTTCAGAATTGTATTTCTATCTATATAATAGGCTTTTTTTCCCCAAATAAATGGTTTTGGATATCTTCTGTAGCATGAAATGTAATCTTTGTTGCCATTGAACTAGCCAGGCATTAGCAGTGAAACCATGGCAACTGGGAGTAGCTCAAAATAGGAATGCCTACTACATATAGTGACCAACATGGACCTAAGTGAGGATTGGTACCCAAAAATATTGCTGGTTATTATTATTATTATTATTATTATTATTATTATTATTATAAACATAGAAGCTACTGATGAATTTAACCTCATGCACTGATAGTATGAGTGAAAATATTTCATTGGATTTCCCATGAATAAAGTTGTAAGCAGGAAAAAAAAAAAAAAAAAAAAAAACTAACGTTAGTCTTTACATTTCATAAATTCCAGTTGGTGCGAAATCTCATGAATTTGCATTCATGAGACAGTTTTGTAGAAGGAATCCTTGCAATAGCTTCAGAAAGCAAGTAGTTTAACGCATCTAGGTGCCAATTATCACTCTATTAAACCTGGAGATATAGCTTTTGGTGTGTTTTCTGAATAGTCACCAGGCTTCTGAGTAAATTGCATGAAGAATTACAGGATAGTGGGTTTATATGTACAGTGTATTAGCTACCTGTTGTGGATTTGGAAGTTAAATGTATACTCGGTTACTCAAAACACTAAAACGTACAACTCTCTCTTTCAGAAACCAACGACAACAAGTTGTTTGAATAAAAACAAACTAAAGTGGATTTTCAGACATACTCTGTTTATTAAGCACTGATCTTTCAGGATAAAGTGGGCTGCATGTTGGCTTCCATGGTTCTGTGTGTGTGTGTGTGTGTGTGTGTGTGTGTGTGTGTGTGTGTGTTGGTGCTTTTCTACTGTGATCCCAGAACCGTTTTGTACAAATAAAAAAAAACAGAAGTATGCAGTATCTGGATGCATTTGTTTTACATTTCTATCATACTCCCCAGGCCGTGTTCATTTGCATTGTTCCCTGTTTTATTTCATGGCACTCTAACAAGAAATAAAACACTTGGCAGCATGCTGTTATAGGGAAAAAAAGCAACAACAGTGTGGTATAAAGTGGCCCGATGCAAAGTGGAATTACTGATACCACCTTCAAGTTGATTATTTTCCAATTACAGCTAGTGTTTTTTTTTTAGTTCCCTGTTGTACCATAGCAGTTTTCCAGCGATTACATTTTTATTACTTAAAGAATGCCAAGTTTCCAAGTAATGCCAAAGTAATTCCCAATTTTGTAACCATTTATAGTTACATTTTATGTTGTAGTATGCCCACTAAACAAATGGGCATAACACAACATAAAATTCATGTTATCATTTTTGTTGTAGTAGCTGTAAACAGTTGTTTCCTTCCCTCACTCGTTTTTTCTCTCCATGTCATGTTACTGAGAAATTGGAAGGCACAGAGTCTTTCCTTTGAAGATCTTTCCTTGGAAAATTTATTACAAAGCACTGACACTGAAGTGAAGTGACGTGTAGCCAAGTATGGTGACCCATACTCGGAATTTGTGCTCTGCATTTAACCCATCCAAGTGCACACACACAGTAGTGCACACACACACACCCGGAGCAGTGGGCAGCCTATTTTGCTGCGGCACTCAGTGCCTTGCACACCTCAGTTGTGGTATTGACAGTGGAAAAGAGTGCTGGTCATTCAATTTTAAATAAGCATCTGTTTACAGAAGATTTCATCATATTGGTAATTATCTACACCTACAAACCCGAGATTTGAACCCACAACCTTCAGGTTACAAGACCCACTCGCTAACCATTAGGCCATGAATGCCCCCAGTTGTGGAGTCTCCTTCCATAAATTTTAAATAAGCATCTTATTTACAGAAGATTTCATCATATCAATAATTATAGGTTTTTATTAGTTATATAACAACACATTTTTATTTTAACCTGTGAGTTGCCTTGAAGCAGGGGTACGGTGGCTTAGTGGTTAGAATTGTTGCCTTGCACCTCCAGGGGTGGGAGGTCAAATCCTGCCTCTGCCGTGTGTGCATGGAGTTTGGATGTTCTCCCCGTGCTTTGGCGGTTTCCTCCAAAGACATGCATTGTAGTCTGATTGGCATTTCCAAACTATCTGTATTGTGTGTGTGTAAGCAGTTGTGCCCTGGAATGGGTTGGCATTCATTCCAGGGTGTCCCCCACCTTGTGCCCTGAGTCCCCTGGGATAGGCTCCAGGCTCCCCCACGACCCTGTGTAGGATAAGCCGTACAGGGAATGGATGGATTGCTGGATTTGCCTTGTAGCTGCAACAACTCTCACAGCTCCTGTTATAGAAAATGAAACCTTCTGAACAATGAGATCTGAGAATTCAGCAAGGCTGTGGTATAACATTCATGAATATATCATAGGTTTCTAAACAGCAGTGGTCACACATAGAGATAAAGTTCACAGCTTTGAGTCTGTTTATGTCACTGTCATGAGTGACTATTTTGCAGCTCATGGTCTGTTGGTTTCAGGTTTTTTATGGCAGCACAGGTCATTCTGTGAAGCTCACAAATAAGTAACTGTCAACAGCAAGCAACCACAAGCAGGGTAGTCCTTGACATAGATATTTTGACATTTTTTGGACAAATATTATATTTACATGTATTTATAGTGGTAAATAGGTGTGCATGAATGGATATTTGATGATAATGGACAATGATTTCAATTACACTTTGCCTGCATCATTGTAGTCAGTGTAGATGTATATCAGTTGTTCGACAACATTTTAAGTTCTGTTGAAATACGAATGACCTCTTTTCAGTGAATGATTTTTAGAAATGTAGCTATTTGACAGATATAAGCTGATGTTCCATTGATTTGCTCACCATTCTACATGTTGTGCAATTGTAGGGCAGTGTGCTCACTTCCTCATTTCCTCAATAGATTTATTATTACATCTAATGGTCAAATTTCAACAAATGCTAATAGAGGCCCATTGGGGCAGGTATCATGCTGCCCCTTGCTCACTCTAAGAACATTTTCAGTGGAGGAGTAGGAGGAATGGCCAAGATGGTTAATGAGAGGGAGTGGGGATTGGCACCACTGTGGCCAAGCCAACCTATGTACTTTAAGGTCTGCAGAAAAGTACCTACACCAGCGTAGGAACTACACAGGCTCCTATAGCTCAGGAACCAAAATCAGTTCAGGTTCTTCCAGTGCAAATGTTCTTGAAAAAGTTCTATAATGGAAATGCCCCTGTGATGATGGTATCAGTGTAGAACTTGCAACATTCTTTGGTTGCTGGTTGAGTTTCTCTCCCCATCTCTCTCCATCTGTCTCTCCTTCTCCTTTAGTACTGAAGATGTGTCTGTCACTGCAGCGCGAACACATCCTTGCCAAGTAGTCCAGTCATCCATTGCATTTTAATAGGCACAGGTTACAGCTGGCTGCATGTCATAGCACCAATCCTGCACCACAGCACACACAGCTTTGGACACTCTTACATCTGTTGCATAACACAGCAGCTAAGATTTTCTCTTTAATCAATCATTAAAGGGAAAATCCACCCTGAAAATCCACCCATGGCATCCATGATTCATTTTGTAATAAAATTCTGAGTTGAATTTTTTTAGTTTCCCACATTGTCCACAATGCCGTTGTGCTGACAGTGGCCCCAGTAGGATTTAGCTCTCACTTCACCTCTACATAAAGAGAGCAATGCAGCGGCACTTTAGTATTTTAGTCCTTCTCTCTCACCTCCNCTCTCTCACCTCCTCATCTGTACACTCTGCTCATACTTCCAAAGCTTCAATTTTCATTCCAATACTTCCGTCAACATCATCACGCTCATCATCTGATAGATCGCTACATCGAGGCATGTTGATTTCTTCTACGCTGAGGATTCTACATTCTACATCCTGTAATCCATAAATCAGTCTAATTAATGCTTTGGGCTGCCACGGAAGCTCTGATTATATTGCTATTCTGTTGTATAATATTTCTTGTCTGCTTTCCTCGGAAATGTGACTATCTGACAAGAATGTTACCGGGATTAAAGCTTTCGCTTGTCTCGGAGAGAGAGCAGATGCAGAGGGGTTCTGTCACTCTGCCACCAGGTATTGCATGTATATTTCATAGCAGCTGGTATTTTTTCTGTTTTTTTTTTTTTAGTGCTAGATCTGGAGCAGCAGAGCAGAGAATGATCAAAGCCATCAAAGTCTGGAGAGGTTAAAAAATGAGCTTCACTGCTGAAGTGATTAGCCGACCTCTAATGTCTGTCTTGTCTCACTCTTTGATTGCGAATGAAACAATTTCAGCAGCTTTAGCAATTTGGTCACATGACTTATATGACCTAGCATAGAGGCATATAAATGATATAATTTGTGCACAGTGCAGTGTATGTAGTAGTTGATTGGGGATAAATATGGAATAAAATTCAAGGTCGGACAAAATACGTCACCTTAAGAGAGCTGAGACTTATTACTTATAATGCTCCAGTCCCTGTTGTCTTTTTATCTCATCTACGTTCCAAAAGCGCAAGGAGTTCATTAGTTTGGAGTTTGGCAGAATCCTTAGACCCAAAGGAGCATCTCTTTTTGTTGCTCTCGTTGATCGTTGTGTATTACTCAGCGTGCCAGGACAGACTTGATGAGCGGGACTGAGCTGTGAGCCGTTGATTTGGGCAAACACCTCTGGGATTTGCGTAAACACTGAGGGAGAGATGTTTTCTCCTTGAGCCGGGGTTTGATTTGGCTGTGTTCCGATTCCAGAGAGACTCGACTCCTTTTATTGCAAAAACATTGCAGCGTGAAGTCATGCTCTGTTTAACAATAATACCACGTCTGTTCTGTGTTCCCCCTTTCTGCCTGAATCGCCTCACTTCAGAAATTCATTTAAATGCAGTTTGTGTTCTTGACTTGGATGAGAAATTCACTCCTTTAATAAGTGAATCATCTTGGAGCTGGATTAGCATGTTGAACATGTAACTTTGATGGAGTTGACATTGTGTAGCCGATGGAAGACGCTGGACAAGAGAAAAGGATTTTTTTTTTGGTGGAATAAAACATGCAGGATGCTTCAGGGGGAAATCCGGATGAAGATTTAGATCCCTATTGAGCAGACCAGTGGTCATAGTGGTGAGGAAAAACTTCCTGAGACTACATAAGGAGGAAACCATGAGAGGACACAAAAGGGAACCCATTGTCTTCTGGGTGATACCGGTTTAATATAATGGGATTAAGGAAAACAGTACTAAGTGTGTGGAAAGTTTGAGTAGTAGTCCTAGGATGAACACAGGGCAGTCTTCTTGATTACAGCAGCAGTCCATAGGTACAAATCTACAGAATCCATGTGAGTGTACCAGTGTTTGACATAAACCCTTCACATTTAGAAATCCCTCATGTAGACCCTGGTTGGTGTACACTTCTTTCACAGTCACAAGCGAACAAGCTTCAAGCAGAAGTAGCAAAATGGGTTTTATATATATACTTTGTTTTATCATTAATCCAGCCATGGGGGTCACAGTCCAGTGACTTCTGTGCCGGTCCCAAGCCCGGATAAATAGAGAGGGTTGCGTC
>CM074951.1:4094710-4111930 GCA_037577455.1 Pangasius macronema
ATGGGTTAAATGCAGAGCACAAATTCCGAGTATGGGTCACCACACTTGGCCACAAAGTCACTTCACTTCACTTTAGGTTTCAGTCTAAAAAGAATTGAAATTGTTAATAGAGAAACAAGGAGGCTAAACTGAAACAAAATTTAAAAAAGAAAAACCATACTGCTCCAGGACAGGCAGGTATCGTTTTGGTTTTGGTTTTGGGTCTCTGATCCCCTTCACGTCCTGTTTGTAATCAGCTATGACCAAGGCAGAGATGTGGAGAAAACAGGAAGTAAACAGGAAACGTTCATGATTATGACCTACAGCCAGCAGAACCCTTCTTTTATAAATCCCATAATACCTATGTAAAGTTCAGAGCAATAAATCATTTTTATTCAGCTGCATTTTGAACTTTAGTTACAGTCTGGTGTTTTATTAACATTTTGCAAACTTGAACCAGTTTTATGTGGAACTTGTCTGACCAAATCTTTGTTGATTTCCATTTATTCTTGCCGTCTGTACCGTCCACGACGACAATAAAATCTGACGATGTTTAAAATACTGACCACCAGTTCCTCAAAGTGGTGAGTCAGTTGAAAAAGTGCTGCGTGCTGACATACACCGACCATACACGATCTATATCCAGGTGTTCAGAGCCAAATCAATGCTAATAGTGGTCACACTGTCTGAGCCAGCAGGACAAAGGGTGACCTTGGTGTCTAAGAATGTTCATCGATCTAATGTAAGTGCAACTCTAAAAGCGCAGAGGTTCATGGAAAGTTCAGAGTACTTCACTGAATAATAAATGAACTCAGATAACATATGTTTCTGTTTTTATCCTTTTAGCCCAAACATAAAGACTCACAAATCTAACTTTACTACCTGCAGTAGGACCTTGAAACTTGTGTCAGTTGCATATAGATGATTTGATCACAGAACCGAGTAAAGTTGTGAATACATCGCTGCTATTTCCAATGGGAATGCGGTACACCAAGCAGCAGGAATGGTCTGTTTTTTTCTACATACATATATACATTTAGATAGTTTGATGATAGAAAGTTTACATGGGCAAAATTAACCCATTATCTCTAATTCAAGTTCAAGTTCAAGTTCAAGTCAAGCTTTATTGTCATTCTGCTACATGTGAGTGAGTGTGGTGTGGTGTGTGGTGACCACTGCTACAACACTCATCTAAAATGAGATAGATGGAATAGGATGATGTGCAACTCATGGAACAACCACAAATACAGTAGTGGCAATGGTGAAAAGTAAATAAAAATCCTTATTACCATTATTTCTGCAACCATATTTTCTATCTGAAGACATAAGCAGGACGTCGTAATTTTCTTTAATCATGTGTCTATCTTTATCTTCATATAATCTTCATATAATCTGACATGGAGAACACATTAGTTTAATCTGTTAAAGAATTCGGGCAATATTTTAATGAAATCATCTTGTATGGTGTAACAAGCGCTGTAAGCACACAGTCTAAATTGTGATTTAACTAGATAGATATCAGATTTCTGTCTCAATTCACCTGCAATATATTCGACCACTGTGATGTTCTGGGGGCAGTCGTGGCCTAATGGTCTGAGAGTCGGACTTGTAACCCAAAGGTGAACCTGAAGGTGGTGGGTTTGAGTCTNTGGATGGGTTAAATGCAGAGCACAAATTCTGAGTATGGGTCACCACACTTGGCCACAAAGTCACTTCACTTTACTTCTGGTGATGTTACTCATTTGGCTGTAAACTATTGCTGCTGCATCTGAAAACCTAAATTTCCTAAAGGCGTCCACTTCCTCAGTTTGTGGAAACATTACCCTGAAATGTCTCATGTCATCTTTTTTCCCTTGCAAGCAAACCTTGCTTACAGTCAGGAATAAAGGTTGTAGCAAAAAAAAAAAAAAGAGAAAGAGATAGCACAAAGCAGACACGACAGGCCTATTTGTTTTCTATCAACTTCCATTTGTGCTAATGTTAACCTAGATGAACATGACACAAAGACAAATTAATCACTGCAAGATTCTAATTATTTTATTGCGATATCATGTCCATTCTCATTCAAGTTACCTGCTTTTTTTTTTTTTATCCAGGCAAGTGGTATTGGTGTTTGGTCTGAACTGCTCCTGGCTTGCAGTAGAAATCAATCGGCCAATTTATTTGTTGTAAGGAAAGAAAAACTCGCGTAACAGAGTTGAAATGACATATTTGTTTAAATTTAGTGGCATGACTATTAGCTGCTATCACATAAATGATAACAATCTAACATAACTAACTTGTCTCATGGAGTAAATGTGACTAAAACGGATTAAAAAAAAGTATGATGTGTCATTCTGTAATTAATTCTGTAAGGGTTCAAAAATTGTTATGGTATAAGAGGAGCAAAACAATTTGTGATGTGCTGTTAGAGTAAAAAAAAAAATCAACGTTGGAATAATAAGAGTAACTCCACTTCCTGTCATTGATTATTTTTCCATAGCAGCACATCCTGTTATTATTTGTTCCTTACATGTTACCTCAGTAATTATACTCCTATTACACCTGTAGACTTGTCAAGACGTTTTCGTTATTGACTTGATCTTGGGCATTGTTCCTGCTAAATATTATCTTGGTAAAAATAATTTTGGTAAAAATAATGGCTGTGTTGTCTTCTAAATCTATTATCCTGTGTCTAAATCTATTGTCCAAAATGATTCTGTAGGATTCTAGCTCATTCTTGAGCAAATTTAGAATTATTCTCTGGCATATACTGCATGACACTGAAGTCTTGGCCTCAAGAAGCATTTGATGGTTTGATCTCAATCTTGACTTGGTCTGGTTCTCATTTGGACTCAACCTTGACACTCTTAAGACTCAATCTTGACTCGATCTCAGCTAGTCTTGGATTTGTGTTGGACTTGGTGGTCTTGACCACAGCCTTAATTATATATGGTATAAGAGGAGAAAAAAAAACAACTTTTAGACTCATATTAATGATGGAAACTACAAAATTCTGTTTGAAAAATAATATGAGTTTTACTAGATCTCGATCAAACTCATTCCATGTCTTAGAAGATTTCTGAATACTGGTGCTCTTAGAAAAACCCTTAGCCTGGGGCTGCATTGCCTGCTGGGATCCTGTCAGCATGTGGTTCATTGTGTGCATCGCAGGTGATAGATATGTCTCATTTAAAAGTCAGTGCCAAAGAGCTTTACCATGCCATGGCCGATTTATGGCCACAAGATGAAGTTATGATGACTATCCCTATAGTCGGAGTAACAGCTTTTCAATCTTGTCCTCTTCCCTGTCCCTGTCTGTCCGCTCTACTCTCTCCTTCCCTTCCTTTCTCTTGCCAGTCGTTTCCCCTGAGAGCATGCACTATCAGAGTCTGAAATATGCGGACTAAATCCTAAACCTGGACAGATACAGGGGGCTCAGATTTTACTCAAATTCTGCCTTTCTTGACTTCGGAAATAAGCAATACACACAACTTAACTAGCTCAACATAACAAGACCATCATAAATTGGATTCTCATCTAAAGCATGATCAAATATTCATTAAGCTATTCATATATTTATATGAAGACAAGTGGATTGCATGTGATAATGGAGTTTGCTGGTACTACATACTGCTAGTTATGCTGTTTACTTGATGAAAATACACGAAGATGCAAAAATAATGAATTGCTGAAACGAAAACAATTATCACAGTGCTGAAGAGCTTAGAGCTAGAAAGAGCTATGAAAGACTCGTGCTTATTAAACTGAGGGACAGCTTATAAAGTAACACAGTGGGGCAACTTATAACAAAGCAAACTCGTCTGACCTAGAAACAGAAGCTATTAAACATCCTGATACACCTGCCAGGTGACACTGTTCTGCTTAGCACAAGCGCTTTTGGAGCCAACTTCTTATTTTAGATTTGCAATTCAAGATATAAAGCATTTCTAGTCCAACATTAGAGTTACTCAGGGTTACTTTGTATACAGTGACTTTCTGGTTCATCAGTACCACTTGAATAGGAACACCTAGAATCCTGTGGCAGCAGTGCAATACATAAAATCCTGCAGATACAGGTCAAGAGATTCAGTTCATTCCCACATCATACATCAGAATGGAGAACAAATGTCAGACACACTGAACATGGACCACTGAAGACTGGAAAGACACCAAAAGGATTGGATTTTTTTCCAGTCTTCAACTGTCCAATTTGGATGTGTATGTTTCCCAGTGTAGCCTCAGACTCCTGTTCCTGTCTAAAAGAAGTACAACCCAGTAGTTGTAGTGTTCTGCTGTTTAGCCCATCCACCTCAAGATTCAACATTCAGTTGTCCATTTTGAGATGCTTTTCTACTCACCACGGTTGTAAAGAGTGATTGTTTGAGTTACCATAGCCTTCCTGTCAGCTTGAACCAGTCTGGCCATTCTCCACTGATCTCTCCCATCAACAACCTTTCTCATCAACTCTAGAGACTCTTGTGAGTCCTAAGTCTCTAGCAGACTGGTACAGGATTTGTAGGATTATCACATATTTGGCTGTGTCTATTGACAGGTTTCCAACTGCTGATAAACAGCATCTGCACAACATGATGCCACCACCATGCGTCACTGCTGGGATGTAATGAGTAGTGTCGAGTTTCCACCAAAACTCACGCTTTGTACCAAGGACAAAAAGGAAAATTTTCATTTCATCAGACCAAAGTGGATTTGTTCACGTTTGCCGAGTTGCCACTTTTCCCCTCTGAGCTGTGGGTCTCTCCAGCTCTTTCAGAGTTACCCTTATTCTCTTGTTTGCTTGTTTGAATAATGATCCCCATACCTAGGCAGAGTCACTGTTGTGCCATTTTCTTTTATTTAAATAATGAATTTCCATGGGATGTTCAAAGATTGGGATTTTAAAAAAAAATTAATAATAATAACCAAACCTTGATTGATACTTTTCCAGAAAATTGCCTGTTTTTTTAGCAGTTCTTTGCATGTTTTTTATTATTTTATTTATTTTTTTAATTTTATTATTTTTTAATGATGCTGCTTATTTTGGTATGTTCTCTGTCAAACCCCTGGACCTTCCCAGTGCAGATGTATTTATACTGAGGTCATGTGACACATTAGGTGCACACAGGTGGACTTAATATTTTTAGAATTGATGTCAATGTCAATATTTATTTCCCATTGATATTATGTAAAAGGAATAGTGGAGCTGTGGGTGTGGTTAAATCGTATTAGTGCAGAAGGTGACCTACAGAGCAGTGCTTGTGACAGAGCGTTAATCTTCGATGTAGAAGATGTTGCAGAAGTTTCTTCTGAGACTGAGTTGTGTATCACCCTTTTCGCTTCCTATTAATCTTTCTTCCTTTACAAGGCCTCTGTTTCCTTAATTAATTTGAGACAGATTGAATCTTGCATGTGGGCTTTATACTGACAGTATTAGTTTAAAGCTGCTGCAGATTGGCAGTTCGCGTTGTCTGCTCCAATCACCTCAGTCCTGATGCACCAACCCGAGCTAAACAGTGATTAAAATCATGGTGCTTTAGAGACCCCAAATCTGCTATTGCTTTGATTTATTTGTGATTGTTTTTTCACAGGAAAGAACCAATGAGAGGCTCCGGAAGTTACTGGATGGCCATCCTGCTCTTCAGCAGCATCCTTGCTATAGATGCACGTCCCAGCACGGATACACTCACTCCTCCGGACTATCGACCGCTTGTTAGATTCCGACACAAGGTATCGATCTTTCCTATTCTATTAGGCCTCTCGTAACAATATGAGAGCACTGCCTCAGCGAATATGAAGCTAATTACTGAGCAAGTCAACAGCACATCGAGCAAGCGTTTGATTACCGTGCTTCTGGGGAAGATAGTATTTATACTGCAGCCGTTTTTCAGTGACTCTGACACCAAGACCATATTATGATATACTGAATCAGTGTTAGACGTAACAAAGTGTAGAGGGTTGAGTCACAGGCGGCAGGTTCTAACCTTCTATCTGCAATCAACGTGGTGACGCGCCGTTGCGTAATTGCACATTTATTGACTGACTCCAACAGCAGGGGTTTGATATTGTGTGTGCACTCAATCACACACAATCAAGGCGTCGAGACAGGCCTTTTGTTTTCCTAACGAGCTGTTCCTGTTTCCCATGTTCCTCTCACTGCGGGAATCTCACATTATATAATGGATCAATTAAACTCTGACGGAGACACCGAGGCAGGCCGCGGGCTCAGGGCAAAAGAGGCCGACTCTGTCACAGCTGAGCCGATGAAACTATAAAACAAAGCCTGTTGATGTCTCCTTGAGGGAACAAAATCTCTGTTTCTGTCTTAGAGGGATTTACAAAAACAGGACAAGGCTCTGCAGGTGGAACTTCATCAATTTCTCCCTGACAATCTTGTTTCAGAAAGCCAAATTAGGCCTGTTAACTAATTAATTATTGGCAAGGGTTTAATTTGGACTCACGAGTCATTGTTGACTCGGCATTGCCAATAGGTTGAATAAAATTAAAAGAAAGAAACATGATGATATAAATAATGGTATACAGCATTTCAGTATGGGGGCGCATGAATTCACTGATGTACGTATAAATAATAAATATATAGCCGGTTATTCTCATTCTTAACTTTGTAACGATAGATGTTATAGAGCGTGCCTCTTCTTAAAGCAGACTGGTTTTTTTGGCCATGTGACACTAGGGCTGTAGTCTAGAATGACATTGTCAAGTCTAAGACGTGTCCAAGACCAGGACTAGATGAGATCAAGTCAAAAACATCTCTCAAGTCAAGATTGAATTCAAACAAGTCAAGATTGAGACCAAAAACCATGAAATACCTTTGAGGCCATTCTTTTACTTCAGCTAGTTGGCTTCATTTGTGCATTGTGCCAAAGATTAAGCTAGGTTTTCTAGAAGAGGAAATTACTTCTTGCCAAACTTTGCCAAAAGAAAAGACAAAACAAACATTATTTTAACAAACTCTGAGTTGAGACCAAAGCCCAAGATCGAGACCAAATCCAGCTACAAATGCCAAAAAGTCTGAGACAAGTCAATGTTTCACACGTCTTTGCTAACTCTTGCCAAAGTTCTTACCATGTTTGTTATTCTACCTGACATTACCATCTACCTGACCTTTTAACCTGCCTGAATTTTGATCTTTTGTGCCTGGGCCAGGGCTGTTTAATGATTTTGAGCTTTCGATAATGTTAATGAGTTTTGTAAACCTGGGCTTTACAAATAAATGCCAGCACATGGATTCCCACCTAAACCCGTACCCTGACTATAAATAGTGGTACAATATGAAGTAGCAGTAACACCTACAGACACGTACGAGAAGGTCATAACTTCATAAATGTGTCTCGGAAATAGAAAAAAAAACAGACTTAATATATTCATTAAATAAAATCGAAAGGTCGAGGAAAATTAATGACAAGCTCCTTGTACTTTAAGCTGCAAAATTACCTGTCCCTGTTTGCTCTCAGCTATATTAAGCACATCAGATCAATATATCAAATACTGGATCAAGGAAAATTCTTTATATCAATGTCATTGTTGTAGGGTTCTACATATACATTAATATGCAAGAATATTAGACATACCATATATTTATCTTATATATTTATGTCCATTAGCATGGAAGTAAGATATTAAGTAATAAACTACCTTTCAGGTAAAACTGAAGGTTAAATTTAACACGAGCAGAATTCCAGGAAGAGCCGTGTGGGTTTACGGAAAGGATCCTTCTGCAGGTGTCTTTAGCAGAAGAAATTGCATTTATTCATATCTGAAAATTAATTTGTGGAAGACATCATTTTTAAGAACATCACAAAAGAAATGGGATGAACGTACATGCAGGAAAATCAACCTGGGTTGGAATACATCCTTTGAGATAACCGAACATCAAACCACCGTCTGTTGAGAATAATTAATGTGCTGTCTTTATGTCTTTTTGGTTTTTTTTTTAACAATAATGTCTTATCATTAATAACAGTAAAAGACAGGTGGAGATAGAGGGAAAGAGAAAAGCAAGGAGAGTTCAAGTTGTGCCTCATAAACCACCACCTCGAACACACTGCAAAGTTGGATGTGTGTGTGTGTGAGAGAGAGAGAGAGAGAGAGAGAGAGAGAATGTGTCAGAGAGATAAAGTTTAAGACGTGTGTGTCTAGGCAGCTGGTGGCCAGCTCATTTTTAGTCACACCGGCCACCGGGAAAACACTGCATGACAAAATGCATCCAAGTTCTAAGCCTCACATCATATGCAATTAAACAAAATTATTTTTAACCAAATCAGCCACTTCTGATCCTTTTTGTCCTTCATATGACTCTCTCTCTCTCTCTCTCTCTCTCTCTCACACACACACACACACACACACACACACCCTTACACTCCAACTTCCTGTCTACTCTACATGATGGATCTCTCACTCCTTCTTTCTCTTTGTAGGAATGCTTTATTAACAGCTCTAGGCTCCCTGCATTATGCATCAACTCCATTATGCTCCCCTACTAGGAGCAAAGAAAAAGAGTGAATCAAAAAATATGAATCCTCCTCATTCTCCACACGTCCGGAACCCTACATCCGGGAAAATAAATGAATCTTCGCAGAGTAGGAGAGTATCAAATATTCATGCCACTGTCATGTCTATTCATGGTTGGCAGCTTCCAGGCTTTACCAGAGAATACCATCCACAATAATTTGGCTTTTTCTAATCGTCAGACCAGACAGCAGTGGTTAGTATACATGAAATACCAACTGTCACGAGATTTCCCGATGGCAGTAAATTGACAGTGCTGCTATTTGAAATGGCCGCATATAAAATTGGCATGTAACATTTACCTTTTGCCTCCCACGATGATTGCGAAAGGACTTATAGAGGCTTCTGTTAACCTTTAGAAATAGATCTTAATCTCAGAGGCCGTCTTGTCAAACACGCAGTACAGATAGCCGAGAGCAATGCAGTACTGCCTATAAATTAGCCAAATACAGCTAACGAGCCAAAATGGATGTGTAAAATAAACATTACGCAAAATTTAAATTTTGCATTGAGTCAATAGGAGAATCTTTTTCTCAAATATCAAACATTCTCAATAGAACTAGATTTAAAAATATACTATATATAATGTGTAATATCTCTCTCTCAAAAAACAAAAGCCTCATTTACTCTTCAGTTGATCTCAGTGACATGGCATGGCTGTTGATGCCAGAAGGACTGGTTGGAGTATTTCAGGAACTGCGGGTCTTCTGGGATTTTCACATATTTCACAACAGTCTCTAGAGTTGACACAGAATGGTGCTGGGAGAAAAAAAAAAAAATCCAGTGAGCAGCTTTGTTGATGAGACAGGTCAGAGAATGGCTGGACTGACTTGAGCTGGAAGGAAATCGATTGTAACTAGGTTAATCACGCTTTACAGCTGTGATGAGCAGAAAAGCATCTCACATCACAACATGCTGAACCTTGAGGAAGATGGACTACAACAGTAGAAGACCACATCAGGCTCCATTCCACTCAGGTCCTGTCTTCTTCGGTTGTAAATCTTCCACCTCAAAGTCTGATGCTTTTCTGCTCACCACAGTTCCACATTCGCACACCTGAAAATGATATTTCATGCACATAAATTAATAACAGGGATTATTATTGTAATTTATGTTCATAAGTAAGTTCATTTTCACTATAGATACCAATACTACTGCAAAGGCACTGTATACGCAAAACGTCAGGACGTATTCATATGATGAGACAGCAAACTAAGACAGAAAGGAAATATTTATATATAAGATTAATCGCACTGTATGTGCCATAAATTCGAAATTATTACCCCCAGAGAAAAAAGCAAGCATTGATGCAGAACCAATATAGACATGTCTCTGAGAACATGATTGTTGCTGTGGGCATTTATTTTTTTTTTTTTAACGTGACAGTGCAGGAGGACGTGTCTCAGCAGGCTGACGTCCCTGAGGTGTGTAAAGCGTGTGACACATTGAGGCGTCGACTGCGTGGTTGTGACTTGTTAGAGATCCATCGACAAGCTGTCTGGAAAGCAATACGCTACGTGACGTTTTTATGACTTTCTGTCTCTCTCTGTTCTTGTTCCAGCAGGATGGGATCCCAGAGAGTTTGCGGATTAAGGGTATGTAATGCTCCTCTCTCTCAATCTCTCTCTCTCTCTCTCTCTCTCTCTCACTCTCGTTCTGTATCCCAGTGTTGCTCACACATACACTCCAATTTGTCTTGAACAGGAAATGTTAAGTGTGGCTTTGAAAATGTTCTTATTACAGAGGACACAAATGTCAAATGGCAGCACCGTTCTTCTGTTTGTACAGCCACTGTTGTTGAAACATGTATAATAAATGGCTTCTTTCGCCAAGAGTGGTGAGTGTGTGAGGAGTGTGTGTATGTGTGTATGTGTGTGTTGATGTGCACACCATCCTCAACTGTGTTAGACTGTATCAATAAAATGCTGTACCAGTGGAGACCAGAAATAGCAGCGTTCTTTTGCTCTGAATGGAAACACCCCGACACACACACACACACACACACACACACACACACNCTGACAGATGAAGACAGTGTGAAGACAGAGTGACGACAAGAAGGAGAGAGGGAGAATCCATCACCAATGCTAATCTATTGCTACCAGATGTACAGAAATATCAGACATATGGTCTTTTCTTTCCATGCACGTCCCCGCTGTATTTATTAATAAATCAACTCAGAGGACACATATTTCTGGAATCATTTGTCCCCATCATAATTTTCATTTCTCTGGAGACCCAAGACTGTAAGATGAAGCTTCATGAAGGACAGTGTGGTAATTAATATGTACGGTTTGTTTAGTTATGAGTGTTGCTGTAGTGAGCAAGTCCATGCTAAAATAAGGGTCATTTTGAGAACGCTGGTTTTTAACGCTTGATGCACCCAGTTCATTTCACAGTTACGTTCTGCACATTTAGCTGATGCTTGTGCCCAGAAAGACTTAAAATTGAGAGAGGATATAATTGAGCAGCTTGGCAGTCCTGGGATTTGAACTCACAATCTTGCAATCAGCCAGCCAAAGCCTTAACCAACAAGCCACCACTTGCCACCCACAGCCACAAGGAACGTTAAAAAAAAAAAAAAAAAAGATAGAAAATAGCATTTATGATGAAAGTGGAAAAAAAAAAGAATGAAAAGAAAACAGCATCATGGGCATACACATTTAATGTCTGATCAACCTATGACCTTCCAACGTTCTTGCACACTGTTACCATAGTGTGGTCAGAACAACATTAAAGAAAATTAGAGTAATACATAATCAAAAAAATGGGAAAACAGGAAGTACAACCAGGAAATAAGGAACCTGGGAAAACAAGGCTCGGTAACAAACATTAACACTTACATGACTTGACATATGCAACATGACCCAGGACCATGAAGGCTGTAGACAGAGAACAGGTGAATAACAGTCAGGAAACAAACCAATGACCAATGATGGGGTGGAGACAGCAACAGGAAGCAAAACAAAAAACATATCACAGTAATGCTGCGTTCATGACCATGTGGGAACTCTGAAACGGCTCTCCATCTCATAATTCCTACTTGGAAACTTGGAGTTTTTCAAGAGCTCTAACCTCTCCGAGTTGCGATTTCATGACATCACTTCAAAATGGCGGTGCTCATAGTGGAAATTTAAGAACAAGAAGTAACAGCGAGTCTCTGGTTATATCTGAAATGACTAAATACTGGGTGATACTTTGATCATTGAAATGTTAATTCACTTTCTGCAAGATATTTTGATTAAACTGTTTTTTCATGCAATCTTCAATGCTATTAACGCCGAATTATCACGTCCACTTATCACGTCCAACTAAACAACTCTTTAATTCCAGTTTTTTGTAGACAGCAACAGAAAACTATTTTGAGTATTCATTTTATTTTTGATTTATATATGTAGATATCGATATATTTAAAAGGCTTCGTGTTCCTTTATCTGTACTACAACTCAAAGCAGCATCCAGATTTTTCCACAGTCAAAAATGGTGGTTTAAAACTCAGGAAAGATGTGCTTTCAAATTTAGCATGTTAGCATGGATTAGGCCTTCTTAAGCGTGTTCCCCATCCTGGTTTCTCCCAAAGAAATTAAAAGGAAGAGGGAGAAAATTGACTAGATAAAAAGCCCAACATGGCTTCACACATCCTGAATGACTTGCGCTATAACACACCTGACACATAGCAAAAACAGGAGCACACTGTGTCCTTTTAAGTGTTATAATGACATGGACAAAGGTATAAATAGCACAAACACACCACTAGCAAAGCAAGAGTTAAGATAAGGCTGAGGTGAGTGAGGCAATTACAAAGAATTAGCCATGCATAAACCAGGGGGAACACTGGGATAATTTAGGCTAATGCTAATAACAAACAGAATATGGCGTGCTGAAATAAGGTGCCGTGCTGTTAATAAAGATGTAAAGCAAGCTAATCTAAGGTTAAGAGCGTAAACGCAATAAACGTGGACAGCAGATAGTACAAGTTAAGAACGCAAACACAAAGCAAGATAACAGGAAGGCAGAGAATCCAAGGAAGAAAGGAAGACTAATGAAAACGGCTACGAATAGAACAGAATGGATAGAACATGAATATAGGAAGGCACAAGCCTTTGCAAAATGCTTTTTGTGTGTGCTTTTAAACCTTGATGAGCTATGGAAATGAGTAACAGGTGATCATATTTAGAAGATTCAGCATGTTGGGAAAGCGCTGCCAAGGAAGGAGCTGGAATTTCACACTTTTATGCTTTCTTTTAAATGTAGTCGATTGGCCAAGACATAGTTTTGCTCTGGAGCGGCGAGCCGAATAATAAAAGTCTATCCCTTGTAAAATTTGTACTCATATTCCTTCTTCAAATACCATAGATATGCTAGGTCATTTCAATAAATCATAACATAATATTTGCATTTGTAACCCCTTCAGCTGGTTCGCAATAAAGAGGTAGCAGTCATGAGTGGTGCTTGTCGATTGCTTTTAATTTCTGGAGACCACAGATCACAGACCACAGGAAGCACATTTAGTGTTGCTCTTCTCCATACATAACAGCGTACTGACCGTATGAAGGTTACTGTAGTTGTCTTTTACATTGAATACATACTCTACCAAATTCAGAAAACATATCATAAACTAAGAGTAGCACATATCAAACAAAGCAACATAAAATACCATAGCAAAAATACATTTCCCATTAAACATACCTGGATGTAGCACAGGTACAGGAAAGCACTAGCATTAGCATTGCTCCTCTCTGTACATAACAAACTAAATAAGTACAGCACAAAAAAACAGCATTAATTTGATATATTGGGGAAAAACTAACATAACCAGACACTTCGGCCATTATCAAGCTAAAGCCTGTGCACATACTACATGTAAACTACATTTACAAACGTAAAAGCAGAATTACATATCATATAGCGTGATTATGCCGTTGCTACGGTTTTACAATTGCGGGAATATAACAAATGTTATAAAAAAAAAAAAATCACAATGAAGATATCTTAACCTCGTCAGTGTTCAAATCTGTATTAGCAAAGTAACAAAATGTCACCTATAAATCACTAAATATTCTCCTGACCACAAGATGTCACTGTGCCCACCGTGTGGATACTAGGCTACATAACCATTCATTTGGCTGTAACGTTATATTACTACGTTATTGTTTCTATAGTAAGAGCTCACGGGGATGTACACGGCAGACACTCCGCACAATCTAAGACTAATAATAAATGGATTTTAAAAAGAAACTGTGTTGTTGTTTAACGAAGAAAAGCATACGATTGTTGATGTAGTTTGACGTTGTTGTTGTTTGTTATCGTTACTAGATTTTTAACATGTATAGAGGAAGTTTTGAGTGTCAGTGCTTTGTAACAGTCATGGTGCTTTGTAAAAAGTTTACGAGCACAGAGCAGGAGTTTACAATTTTTTTTTCCAAGAGAGAGAGAGAGAGAGAGAGAGAAATAGATGCAGATGAGGGAATGGCTGTTTATCATGGCTTTAACGTAAGTGATAACACAAACTTGTCTTGCTGACGTTCCACAGCATTAACTATAAAGCATTAAAAAGCATGACTTGCTGCTCATTAATAAATCAAACATTGTATTTGTTGGCGATTTGCTCTGGTATAAGTGGAATAACACACTTTGTGGCATGCTGTTATACAAAATAATAATGTACCACACCATAATGGCATATCTGAGTTTGTTGCGTTTTTGCTTATATAGCATATGCGATGTACGTCCCTGTGTAAGTGGTTACTATAGAAACACGAGAGCATTGATGTACTGTCCAAGCCACCGTTATATAAAATTAATCAACACCTTCTGATCAGCTGAGCCCTATGGTATAAGTAAATTAACTGCAAATTGTTTTTTTTTTTTTTTTTTTTAATTAACACCCACCTGAAGTTCTCACAAATCCCAAAAAAAATACTGGAAATTTAGTTTTGCCCGACATTCAGCCTTCATTTACTGCTTTAAATTGTGTTCTTTTCATGTTCAATCATGTTCTCCATCCTGAACAGAACAGAGAAATGGTCTTGCACACACAGAGTTACATTAATGGCCATGTTAACAAATAGGCATGTAGTAGCTCTTGCTGTAAATCACACACTGGCCTTGGCCCAGAGCTCATCAGTAATGGAGATGGCCCGGTGCCTGTCAAGTGACGCCAAACGGCCGGAGGGAAAGCCAAGAGGTTTCCTGCGGCGAGATAAATGCATCTCCTTCTCAGCCGTTCCGACAGACGGGTATAAGCTATAATGGTTGTCGTTATTCTGACCCGGGCTCAGTCCGGAGTTATAAGCTCTGTGAGCGACTCTGGCAGCAGCTAATCAGAGTGTAATGAAGACCTCGGCTCACGGCAGAACTGCAGAAGGTCAAAGCTGTAATCAGAGAGGAGGCATTATCATAAAGGGAGGGCTCACCTGTCACTAATTCTTCAGTTTAATGCACTCCTTCTTCCTTCCTTGACCTTTTCTTATTCTGCGTAAAGAATCCGGAGATAATACCGAAGTAAATTGTGAAATTACTTAGACAGAGTGACGTGGGTTATAGTTAATCGGGCCTGAGAAGGAGCAACCACTTTATATGATATGTTTGCTCTGCAGTTCTTAGGCGCCCTTTAGACCGCAGTGCTATTACATTTCTCAATTGGTCCAAGGCTGTTGATTAAGTTTCTATAAGAGAAGCTCCGGCAATAGTGATGGATTGATCGATATTGATATTTCAAATCACAGGGATTATATTCACACGCGTGTTCTAATACATTATCACTTTTTTAAATAGTAACAGCTAATTCATGGAAGATCCACATAATTTAACACTAATAATAAAAATGTGTTGGCTTAACAAACTTTCTGTAAGGAGTCGCCAGTGTCCAGCTGGGTAACAGCTTTAGCCACATGAAACGGTCCACTTTGTGCTTTTTCAGTAAGGTTTCAGTTAGGAAAGGAGTCTCCAGTGTCAGCACTTTGTAGCTTTCCACCACAGGAAAATCTGGTGGAGCTTTCCGCTTTCTTGGTAACATGCCAAGCTATGTTTTTTTCCCCTCACTCTTATCAGCGAGAGAAAAAAAAAGAAAGGCTAGTGAAGGAACAACTGTTTATAGCTGCTATAAACGACCTACGTTGTTTCACAGACGTTTTCCAACATTGAATGTTACTATAAATGGATAAAAGGTATGCTGTGTTGTTTAGCAAATACACTGCAATCATTGATAATTTGCTGTGGTATAAGAGGAATAAAACACAGGACTTGCTGCTATTAGAAAAGACTTCAGGAGTGGTTACAGTAACTCAGCTGTACGTCGTTGATCATTTCCCTCAAACAGCATGCTTTCAGGTGTCCTTCTAATTTCAATACCTGGACAGTTATGTGGACGGAAGCAGCTTGTCCACTATGTCTCTGCCTCATCTAACAGACAAGTGTGTTATTTTTATTTCGATGTTTTTATAGATCCCTGTATGAAGACAGAGTTACATTTTGACACCATACAGCAGATGTACTGGATAAACTTGTTCCGAACTCTGCAGGGGGTTCAGTAAGTGACAGTGTCAGCATGCAGGATGATGAAGATGAGGAGTTTTGAGGACAGGGCCGTTGTCTGCCAGATGGTGGTCATTTCCCCTGGGCAATTTATCCTTTAACATCTCACTCAAGCTTTAAAAGTGATGGCACCCTGTAGCGAGCTAAGACCTACTGCATTTGTATCATATCTCACAGACGCTGGTTATTTTCTATTAATTGTTGAGAGAAACGTGCCTCCAGGGGCTTCAAGATGAAATAAAAAATAATAATAAAATAGGGATATAAAAGTAGATACTTCAACAATATCCTTGAAAATTCTAACAAATTAAAAAGCAAGTGGTGGCAATGATCAAAATGTACATCATTTTGTTCAAAGACTAAAATAACTTTATTAGCTATCAAACAACCCTATAGTTAATTATCTATCCAATATATTATATAACTAAATTAAATAAATGAATGAATGAATGAATGAAAGAAAGAAATGAAAAAGAAATATCCATCTGTCTTGCTTAAGGCTTAATTATGGGTCATTAGCTTCCTTAATGGGTTTCATTTAATTTCTGGAATTCATTTAGACTGTAAAAAATTTAAAATTTTGCTATAATTTCCTTTTTTTTTTTAAATACAAGAAGCATGCAAACCTTTGCACTCACCTGTATGTCGAATCTTTTGTCATTTAGCATTTGCCGTTATATAACGAGACAAATTAATGAATGACCTCTTAAATGAATGGATAACATAATAGAATATTTTAATGATAACAATTAACATAATTGTTGTGACATTTGTAATGCTGTTTTTCTCACAGGTTAACAACAAACCTGCCAAGTGTTTTTTTTTTAATATAGATTTTTTTCAGCTAACTATATTAAATAGGGGTGCCACTGAAATAGTGTGAAAATGAAGTGTCAAATCTAACACCATACAAATCATTTAATGGTAATTCTAATTAGAAAATGGTTAGAAACTCATGCACCAGCATTTGATGCCACCCACAAGGAAACTTTTCATGGTTTGTATGAGGGACATTAGATAAGTGATTTGTACAAGGGCTATACTGAAAATGCACTGTGTTGTGTTCTTTCCTGTGCGCTGTAGGGTTGGCAGGTCAGAGCTTTAGTTGTGGCACTGTAAGGACAAACTTGTTTGTGGGTCTTTCTGCCTTCAGTCTCGTCTTCAGTAAGTGAAAAGCAGCTCTATTGGGTTGAGATCAGG
>CM074951.1:4113191-4135347 GCA_037577455.1 Pangasius macronema
GCAAATAGAAATGCGGCATCTCTGGAATGACACAGGAATCACAATTCAAGGGGCTGATTCTGTGATATATTTAAAAAATATCTTAATATAAATGGGTGCCAAATGAAACACAAAACAGTCTATAAATAACTGAACATTAACCCATTTTAGGTTTCAAGGGCATTTGGAAACAGGAATGAAATCATATATGGTATTCAACCAAAAAAATAAAATAAAATAAAATAAATAAATAATAAAAATAAAACAAAATAAAATAAAATAAAATAAAATAAAATAAAATAAATAATAATAATAATAATAAATAATAATAATAATAATAATAATAATAATAATAAATGAGACTTTTCTGTACAATATTTTACCTGATCTCTGAAAATCGTTATTGTGCCATATTACATAAATTTGTGCAATAGCTGAAAATAGTACATTAATCCTGAAAACGTGATCACTCTTTGGGATTTCAGTACAAGTTTAATAACAGAGAGCAGCAGTATGCAGGATAAGCGATGAGCAGAGGACACAGTTATTTTCTCCACGCCGGATTATTTGTCAATGGCTCCCCAAAGTTTTGGCGCTGACAGCACCTCCCATGATAACTTAATTTATAATTTTGCCATCTGTAAACAAGTTCCATTTTTGCCCATTTTTATGCTGTCCGTTGAAAGAATGAGAGAGAGGCACACACTGTGGGGAGTTGATGACGAAACTAACGGGAGTTCAGCTGCGAATGAGGACAGTACCAGTCCCAAATGGACCAATCCGTTGGGAAGAAGTAGCAGTTGGCTAAGTTTCAGAATGCCCAAGCCAATCTTTATTTCTAGTAATAGTAAAGGCAATTGGACTTGGGTTCAAATGTAGAACAGGGGTTGTTAATGTAGTTATAGCCAAGGACCCCTTTAACTGTTAAAAAAAGGACCCCAATTAATCCAATTAAAATACTGAAATAATATAATATATAGAATTATTTAATAATTGAAATATTATGCACATTATTCAAATATGTACAATAACATTTTATCAATATTTTTTAAAAATTATTTTTAGATTCTATTTGACATTATTTATAGACCTAACCAAAGTAACACAATTTAAGCCATTGTGCACCCCCTTGGTGTGCTTCAGGGAACCTTAGGGGTTCCTGGACCCCTCTTGAAGAGAACCCCACTTTGGAGCTAGAACATTATAAATCTCTCCACTCATCTAACAGACTTCATCAGTTTGTCAGCTCTAATGAATTCTTGGAAATTCCCTTGTATTCCTTTCACGCCTGTTAGAAGGTCACTTGATACCCATCGAAGTATGGAAGTGTGAATTGGTGTGAAAACACCCGGGTAGAGATGCTAGTCAGAGCAATGAGATTGTATGGAAATAGGAACGCTCAATGCATCAGGGAGACGTCAGAGAGGGGAAGAAAAAACAACATTCTGTAAGCACTGTGCTGTTGTTCCATAATCAGGATACCATTTGTGTATCTAAAGCAAAAGGTAAAAACATTGTAAAAACAGGCTGTGTGCATATTTCAGATGAATAATTTAAAACATTAATAAAACCTAACAGCGTTCTTACCTGTCCTGGACCACTCTAATTCCACTTTACCTTGAAATATGTTTATTAAAATATTTCAGAAACTATTTGTGCAATGATGTATAAATCTATTTAGCATCACATGCTTAAAACATCCATTCTTGGACCTTTTAGTCACAATATTCAGTCAAACCCTGTTTCCTGAGCACTTGCTCCCCTATGAAACATTTGGAACATTCCACAGGAATTTGCATCATCCAAATTTCCTGAAGTCAAGTCAAGTGGGTTTTTATAGGCATTCCTCTATCTTCTTCTTCTTCTTTTGGCTTAAATAGCTTGTATACATCGGAATGAAATGTTTCTCCAGGACCAGGGTGCAACACATATGAGTACACAAGAGTACAAAAAGTGCAATACACAACAGTGTGAGACGAGTGCAGGACAATAAATACACAGGACAATACATACACAGAACATGGGCTGTAAACTGTAAACTACTGGTAGGTTAGCAGCAATACGTTTAGTGCTTCATAAAGTATCTGATGCAGCTTTGTACAGTGCAGTGTGCAATGGTATTCAGTCATACAGGGTTAGGTGTTTGACTAGCCCAGGTGAGTGTTGGGGGGGGCAGCAGGGTGTTCAATAATCTGACTGCCTCAGGGCGTAAACTGTTGCAGAGTCTGCTGTTGGTGGCACGGATGCTTCTGTACCTTCTGCCAGATGGCAGGGAGGGTGAAAAGTCCATGAGAGGGCTGAGAGGGGTTGTCCACAATGCTGGTGGAGGAACCGCTGTGGATGCAGGGGTTATTGTATGAGGTGTTGATGGTGCGTAGAAAGACCCCGATGTTCTTTTCATGAATTTGTGAAGATCATGAGAAGAAGAAAAAGAAATCCTGTCATTCTTTATTTTCAATTTTATTTTCAATTGTGATATTGACTGATGAAAGTACAACACTGCTACCAAAATTATAGATTTAAAGTAAATTATTAGTGTATATTATATTCGAATGTCCTTAATATCTTCATGTCATTAGCATCGCTGCTCATAAACCACATATTGGTGTTTTTGCTAATTCTGTGCAAAAAAAACAGCAAAATGTATCCTGTCAGTAAAGGTTTTTAAAAATATTTTTTAGGCTAAATGGCACCACAGTCTTGGAATCATATCTACATGCATAGTTTATATGCTGCACACTGTACACTGAGTTGCGAGTTTATTATGTACACATAGCTAGTAACTACAAGGCAACTCAGTATACTATAAGCCCCAATTATCTTTGACACCAAAGCCTCAAAAGCAAGACAGCTAAAAGTCAGGAGTGTATTGCTTCTTGATCTTTGAATATTTAAACCTGTAATCGAACTCCCAGACAGGCTTCTAACACGGCAAGAAAAGTCAATATTTGCATGCTGTGAATATTCATGAGCATCAAAGCTAGAGAAACAGGAGAGGCTAAATTTCAACAAAAGTGATCTGTGCTTAGAAAGTAAGCAAAAGCAGATCAGGTCTCCAGTGTTACCCGGCTCAACAGAGGCTGAGTCTGAATTACTAATTTTCATAAGCAATGTAGAAATCCTGAATTCCCTATATCCTTTATGCTAATATGATCGATCGTTATCCAGCATTAAGCTAACACTTCTTTGAAATTACCATAGGCTAATCAGACTCTTCAGACAAAACAACCTCGGGCTGTTTTACTGAGCTTCTACAAACACATCAGACCTAAATTAAACAATTTTGTGTTATAGATTTTGCAAACGTGCAGTGCAAGCACATCTGTCTTTCTTCTCTTCAGTCTGGGACACATTCCTGACCGCTCGATAAATACGCAGCTCCTATCTAAGGGTAGACGAATAAATAAATAAGGAGGAGGTCCGATGCGATGTCCTGGACATTGGGAAAGGCGCGAGCACTGATCTCCTGATGCATGAACTTAAATATTGAGGTCGTCCTTCGCCTCCCTGTACTTGAATAATTAATGACACACTTGGGCTGTGATGATTCTCTCTCTCTCTCTCTCTCTCTCTGTCTGTCTGTGTCTCTCTGTGTCTCTCTCTCTGTCTGTCTGTGTCTCTCTGTGTCTCTCTGTCTCTCTCTCTCTGTGTCTCTGTCTCTCTGTGTCTCTGTCCCTCTCTCTCTCTCTGTGTCTCTGTCCCTCTCTCTCTCTGTGTCTCTCTCTGTGTCTCTCTCTGTCTCTCGCTCTCTGTCTCTCTCTCTCTTTTCACCATAAATTTCCAGAGCAGCCAGGCTGGGACTTTGGGAAAAACACACAGATGTTAGACAAGTTGCACTGGGTGCTCTTGTTTCTTCGATGATCTCTCTTCGTCTGTTAATGGAAGCATGTTTGAATATTCTCTCTCTGTCTCTCTCTGTCTCTCTCTGTCTCTGCCCTGTGATTGACGAGGCTGATATCATAAACAGCAGTCAAATCATTGTTGTATGATAGCAGCGGTTCATGCAGTGTCTCTCGCCCTTGGGCCGTCCCAGAGGAAGCCTCAGCAGAACAGTGGCTGTAAATAGGATTTTTTGACAGCCCACATCAATTGGGCAGGTTTTTTTTTTGCCATAATTGCTGGCACTATCCTCAAAAACATCTCCTCATCTATCAGCGTGGAGTCTCTGCAGAATCCTGCAGTTTCTGTGGCATCATTCTAACTTGGCAATGAGAGAGGAGTTACTCCAAACCCTACCTGTTGAGACCCTAATAGATTTGTAGAATGACAATTTTCTTATAATTTAAATATAATGAAATATGCAAATGAAGTAATAGAACATCCATTTGATGGATGGAATGATGGTCACACTTCAACCAAAGCTTCTTCTTTTTGCTTTTTTCAATGAAATACATTTTAAAATGTCACTTCAAGTCAAAACTACTTATGAGTTTAAGAAAGGCCCAATGTCAAGTTTGCTAGGTTTTAATATACATGATTTGGTGTGTACAATTATTGTAAATATAATAAATTTTTTTCACAAGGAATCATTGCATTTTCCAAGGAAATGTCTATATCCTTATGGAATAAAAATATATTTGGACATTTTAACAAAATGTATTAGCATGCTACAATAATAATAATACAATAATAATAATAATGGCACTACTGTTGGAGCTGCTGTGACTGAAAATTATTCAACGTCACTGTGGTATAAAATGGAAACACCAATTTTTTTGCTAATTCTTGCCTTTCATCCATTATTTTTCATCAACCAAACAATGCAGTAAAACTTGAAAGCAAAGCCAACTCTTATTCATTTGAAATGCACTCCTGAATTTGATCTTTCTTTGCTCTTTTATGAAAGGTAAAGGAGAGAAATAGGCCTTGACTGTGGCAGCCAAAGCAATAAGAGAACAATCCCACAGCCTCCAATCAAACCTCAGTGCCAAGAAAGCCCTGCTACAACTCCATCTTCAATTGTCTGCGCCCGACTCATTTCATTTTTACAAATATACCTGTCAGACAGCCAGAGCCAAAGCCATAAAACCAGGCTCCTCAGTGTGGCTGTCGCAAAGACTCAAACCTATTAAACACATGCTCGTAATAAAAGTGTACTCTTCCATTCTTTTGGTTATCCTGTTACAAACTATTTGATGAAAAAGGCCACGTGGTACATCTCAGGAGGTTGACCGAATATTTCGCAATTATATCTTAGAATTATTTTAAATTATTTTATTTTAAAAGCACTGGGCACCTATTTTTCCACAATATCAATAATATAAAAACCTTTACTACCACCTTTTGCTTGTACACAGAAATCGCATAATATTAGTTTCAACAATTTTAAACCAAATGAAATGGACATGGACTAGGGAGAAGGGAACATGCTGCTGCTGTTGCCACTCATCATTAATAGATTATATGCAGAAACCTAGTGCTAAGGATGACAGATAACTTTGCACTGTCTGCTCTTGAGCAAATGTGAAGCAGTCTGGGAAAGCCTGTCAGATGTGGCTGTGTTTTGACCAACACTGAATTTTCTATCTATAATACATTTTGTATTATAGAAGTCACATCATCAAAACAGAGACACTCTATAAATACACTCATCAGTCTTAACATTAAAACCACCTGCCTAATATTGTGTAGGTCCCCCTTGTGCCACCAAAACAGCTCGTCGAGCCATGGACTCCAGAAGACCTCTGAAGCTGGGCTGTGGTATCTGGCAGATCCTTTAAGTCATGTAAATTGCGAGGTGGGGCCTCCATGGACCGGACTTGTTTGTCCATCACATCCGACAGATGCTCAATCAGATTGAGATCTGAATTTGGAGGCCATGTCAACACCTTTGGAACTCTTAGTCATGTTCCTCAAACCATTCCTGAACATTTTTTTGCAGTGTGGCAGTGCGCATTATCCTGCTGAAAGAGGCCATTGCCATTAGGGAATACCGTTGCCATGAAGGTGTACTTGGTCTGCAACAATGTTTAGGTAGGTCAAAGTAACATCTACATGAATGCCAGGACCCAAGGTTTCCCAGCAAAACATTACCCAGAGCATCACACTGCCTCCGCCGGCTTGCCTTCTTCCTATAGTGCATCCAGGTGCCATCACTTCCCCAGATAAGCAACGCACACGCACTCAGCCGTCCACATGATATAAAAGAAAACATGGTTCAGCAGACCAGGCCACCTTCTTCAATTTTGATGCTCACATGCCCATTATAGAAGCTTTCGGCTGTGAACAGGGTTCAGCATAAGCACTCGGTCTGCAGCTACGCGGCCACGTACACAGCAAGCTGCAATGCACTGTGTGTTCTGACACCCTTCTATCATATCCAGCATTAGCTTTTTCTGCAATTTGTGCTACAGTAGCTACAGACCAGACGGGCTAGAATTCGGTCCCCTCGTCCATTAATGAGCCTTGGACGCCCATGATCCTGTTGCTGGTGCACTGGTTGTCCTTCCATGGACCATTTTTGGTAGGTGCTAACCACTGCATAGCAGGAACACTCCACAAGACCTGCCATTCTGGAGATGCTCTGACCCAGTTATCTAGCCATCACAATTTGGCCCTTGTCAAAGTCACTCAGATCCTTATGCTTGCCCATTTTTCCTGCTTCCAACTCATCAACTTTGAGAACTGACTGTTCACATGCTGCCTAATATACAACAAGTGTGAACTCAATGTATTATTTATTAAAAATTTGTCAGTAATGCTGTTTCATAAGGTAAAATAAGGTATCATATGGTTGGCGCTTTTCACATTAAAATTCTAGATTTTTCTAGGTTACGAAAATTTGACCATGTGAAGAGTTTTCCCAAGCCTCTCCAACGGGGACTAGTTTTCTGTAAAACATACTCACTCTAGATTATGTCAGAAGCTTAACTGAAAACTCGAGCTGCAGAAATGAAAACCACGCAGTGAGCAAGCCAAAGGTGACTGTGGAGGCAATTTCTGATCTGCAAAACTAAATCAGAGAATGCCGCAAATAAAGACGGCTCTTTATTTTCAGAAATCAGAGATCCCACATTTTGATTTGGATTAGTTACTTAAACATTACATTCAATCCTTTTGTCACAACTCTAATCCTGTACAACTTTTGTTTGGAAGATATTAAAATAGTTTGCCTTTAAAATGGCAGATATCATCCAAAACCTGCAGGCAAATAATCAAGTCAATTGATATTCAGCAGATATTTGCACAAATTGTCAGATTTTACAGTGTCAAATTGCTTATTTATTTCAATTATACACAAATGTAATGAAAGTTTTGTGAAACTCAATCACTTCATATTAACGACTTGAAAGAAAGAAATCCAAAACAAATCCATAAATACAGGCAAATAATTTATTTAATAATTTATTCAATTAGGAAAAAAGTAATGACACCCTATAATAGGATGAAGAGTTTTTGTGTGTCTATGGTAGTTGACACACTGCAATGGCTGAGCTGCGCTACTGGAAGATTTGGCACATACCGTACTTAGGAGGCAATCTTTCATTGTTTAGCTGCCATTTTGTCATTTTCAGCATCTGTGAGTTTTGCCTTTTATGTAGTTTTGTGGGCATCACTAAATGAAAGTAAGCTATACCATGAACTCGCTTGGTAATTTACCGCTGATTTACGTTTATAATTCCAAAAAAAACCCAAAAAACATACAAAGGTTACTGAAACATTTGTAAAACTGGTGGGGAATTTTTATTTGTTTTGGCCTATGCAAACATTTATACACAACTTCACTAAAAGATTAATAAATGAGGCTCACTGAGAATGTGTATATAACAATTTGGTCATCATTTGCATTACAACATTTATGCTATAAATGTTTCCATATCATCCACGTGAGAATGTGTCCTTTTGGATAATGAGAACTTTGTGACCTCATACTCTGATATCGAAGACAGACCTGGTGATAAAATTGGGACTCTCTCTGTTGTCTTTCATGAGGAGTGTAAAGCTTATTGCCAGTTGTTTCTCCGGATTTGTTTTTTGTTGTTGCTAGTGGGCGACGTCTTTTGGGGTTTCTTAACAGGCAGTGGTGAGCAGACCTGAAAGCTGCCTACTGTTGTTTACTACATTACCTAAAATCCCAAAGGATGCCATTGCCATGCTTTCGGAAAACATCAGATGGGCTGAGACTTGCATCTTGGAGGGGGATGGGGTGGGGTGTGAGGGATGATGTTCAGAGGAGAAGCAATGCTTTATGTTCACACTTCGACTATAAAAAAATGTTTACGCAAGTTACAGAGACTTCCTCCCTGTTCTCATAAACCGGCCCGTCCATTAGTTCAAATCTTTACTGAATGCATTGGATATACAGCAAAAGCATGAATACTGATATATCTAGTATATAATTCCATGACCAAGCTCATTCTTGAAGGCTCATGTGTAACCACTGTGTTTAAATTTAAGCATTTATTACAATGACAGCTCAAACAGAGAGAGATTAGTTGTACAAAATACAACCAATATGGAAGCAACAAGGAATATGAAATCACACTAACCATAAATCTTTAAAATTGATTACATAAGGAGTACAACACTTTGGGATGTGCAGTTATTGGAAAATACTCAACAGTGGGGTGATGTACTGGGACCCAACACAATTAAGAGTTACTGTTACTACCACAAAGTTGATTATTTCTTATAACAGTGTTTTACTGGAAGGGTTTTATTTCTTATTATTTGTATACATTCAAAGTTACATTTCAGCTCTTTGTGGTACTGAGAAACCAGAAGGTGCAAAGTCCTCAGTCTTAAAGGAAAGCTACAGGTAAAGTTACAACTTTACCCCTGACTGTTACAAAACGCTGGCACTGGAGACGCCGTCCAAAAATGCTAAATAAATGTCTTCTCACAGAAAACCGCATCATATCAATGATTATACATTTTACTTTGTTAAATAATGACATTGTTTTAAATCTGTTCCTTAATGAATAATGTATTAGAACAAAAATTAAAATTAATCATAAACCAATAAGAATTGAGAATTACACAGAGCTGGGGTATAATATACGTAGGATAACGTGATTTATTACGATCTTATGAAGCTAATGCTGTCTGTTTGTTTACCCTCATGATTACACTTTAATTAGAAACCATTAATGAGCAGTCTAAACTCCGAGGTTTTTTTTCCAGAAGGAAAGCTATACATCATTGCTCTTATCATTGGGAGCAGAGCAGCTGATTAATATCTGCCATTTATTTCTAGGCAGGTAGTTAGGAATGATGGAGCCAAGTTAGCACTCTCATTCTGAAAGCAAATCCAAGATACAACATTTCTTCCAAACATTCAGAGAGCAGAGATGTGTCCTTATTGTTGCTGTGTGGTGCACTGCATGTTGATTTACCGAGCTTGATCTCCAGTATAAATGACCTGTTTCTGTAGTTTTTAGTTTCTGCTCTTTCTCTAGCCCATATTTAGAGTCGAGTTAAGCTGCATGGAGAGACGTTAATACAGAAACCGCCAGAATCAGTATTCAGACCTCAGAATTAACTACAGACCTAAGCATTGCTTAGAGACTTGCATGTGACGTCTGCATGCTGGGCAGAGTTTGTCCAGAACAGATGCTTGTCCAGTTATTCACAGTGCTGACCTTGAAGTGCATTTTTCTTTCCTGATGTCTACGTCAGCGGGGAACTTAAATTCAATACAGCACAATTGCCTGACTATTTATTGTAAGAAAAATATTTCATAATTAATTTCATGCTTCAGGTGGCGTCAATAAATACAAATACTATGGAGTACATTTAACGCTAGAGTACATATGATACTTTTAGTTTAAAAAAACAAAAAAAACATAGTAATAGTAATTCCTAATCAGTGAAACTGTACTTTTACTCCACAGTAACAGATAGCCGCTTGGAATTGGCAGATGACTACATTAGGAAGAAAACTGGTGGAAGACAGAATGATCGAATGTGAGAGAGGACCCAAACCAGCTTTTAGCTTTGTCCCTTTTTTCTCTAATTTGGTGGAAAGATAATTAAATGGTAGTCAGGCGATTTGTTGTTGTTGTTGTGTAATTTGTGTCATTACCTAGTTATGGAGTAGTGACTATTTTATACAACACAGGCTTATAAATGCACACATAGAAATCGACGATAGTTGATAATGTAGTGAATGATAACCAGTCATTGTGGAATTTGTATTCTTTCCCAGTTCAGCACACAGATCAGGTCATAAAAATACACACATCAGAAATGAACAGAGGTGATGGTTTTGGTCTCTACACTGCAAGTTAGATCGCTAGCTAGACTTAGGCTAGTTCGTTCACGTGCAAGACATGAGCCAACTCAGCAACACAATGTGAGCTTGCAGCAAAGCAACCTGGAGGTTGTGCTCTTTTAGTTTGTACTAGCTTTTATGTGGGGGCTGAATCCATGTTTTAAAGGGAGGGGTCTAGAAGCGTGTGCTATTACAACTCTCATTCAATGACAGCTCAAGGAACAGCTGGAAACCATGGAGGTGTGAACTGTATGCAGGTAATTCCAATAAATAATATTCCAAAACATGCAAACAAAGTAGGCTAACTCCAGAGAACTTCCCCTGATATATATTTTTTTGAAGTCGTGAACTTTGTATACTCCCATATACTATGATTGACATATGATTTTTCTTTCTCCATGTGAAAATCCTATTTCTCACAAATCTGGTGACATTGCTTTGATCCATCAGGTCATTTCCGACAAGAGAAATGACCGTGGCGAAATAAAATTTCTACAAGTCACATCATTCACTCAATAACAAATCACTTGCACTAAATTAGTCATTTGTCTTTGTTGTCATTTGGCTGCAGGGTGACGCGGCGTGCATTTTAATGATGGCCTTTTGCGCCCTTCATCAACCCAACTGATACTTCTTCTTCCTTTGCAATATGGCTATACAGGGTTTAAAAAACATCGATCATTTAATATTTCCAATTTCTTGCCACGAACCAGCTGACGGTGACTTATATAATAGAGACTTTTTTTTCACCCACAGAGAGAAATATAAGTAGGAGTACAAGTAGGCTGCTCTAAGGGGGTGAATTTAGTTTCCAGAGCAAAAATACAAAGAAATGACCACATACGTACAGAATTCTCAGAAAATAAATTAAAACAGTAGGGCTACCCATGACGTTCAATTATTCACTTCTTTAGCCAGAGAGCACAACTGAGCTGAATCATTTTCCTTCTTTGTACAAAGAAATAGGTTGTATTTTATGCATTCTGCACAAAAGTAAACAACGACCGTCCAGACTAGCTGAGTGCACTGAAGGTAAAGACTGCAATTCGAATCATGAGTCATTTTTAAAGGATCGGCAGTGCAGGGCTTTCAAATGGAGCTCGGATTTCTGTCTGGTCTATAAAGAGATAATAAGTTGATAGCACCTGGGCGTCTGATTGTCATGCATTTTTCATCTGAAGCCTACTTTGTTTGCATGCCACTGATGTAGCAGGAGCAGTTTGTCTGCAGGGTTCTCGAAAGTCTGTATCAGGTTGACCACATTAGCACGTGTATAGCATTAAATGACTTCTATGAAAAAAAAAAAAAAGAACTTTTTGCAATGATAATGCTTATTCCACTGGCTTTTCCATGTAAGCTGTTTGATGTGGCCGTTCCATCATCATCAAGCACTCAGTGCAAATGCATTTTCTATTACCAGATCATAATCTATAATGAGACTTTAATTTAGGTTTCAAAAAAATCCACAACAATTCAAAAAAATTCCACTCAGTAATAGATTCCTACTTATAAATTAGTAAATCTTTTTCTCAACATTATAATACATGTGGCCAAAACTTACACTCCCAAAGAATATTTCAAATAAATGCAACAAATTGCAAAAGAGATGCATGGCTATTGAACTGTACAAGTTAGAGAATGGATATACAAATACATCTGTAGTTAAAATGACAATCAAGGCCACACACACAAAAAAAAAGGATCTTGAAATTAGCCAGATAGACACTAAATAAGGTTTGATTTTTATTTAACGTTTCATTCTTTTTCATATTTATTCCGTAGAAACATATTGTCCAGGGTCGGAAATGTTTGTGTTGGGTTTGAGACCAAAAATAATTTATTTTACCATCCTGTCTGGCCTTTACCTAAAAAATCTTAACAAACTATGCTTTTCAAAGCTTCCTCATCTCATAAGGGCAACATGGTGAGCTTAGCAGAGCTCTAAAACCAATCTTTGGAGCTTGGTTCTTCTGAGTGAATCTAAAGGGAAGTGGGCCTGATTGGCCAGTGATCTTTGGATGAGATGGTCACCATTTCAGTAGCACTCTGTTGTCTGATACTTCTTGGTTCAGTGGTTTCAGAGCCTGTGTATTTCCCCGCCTGTCACATCTGTTTACGACTGATCAGGTCTGATGCTTCCACCAGAGTGGACCCTTTGCTTTCCTCCTCTGTAAAAGCCACACTGTCCCAAGTAAGCTAAAGGTTCAAGAAGTGGGATAAAAGTTAATTGAACAGAAACATTATCTGCCTAGGTAGTTTGGACACTTTGAAAAGTGCAACTTTTAATGAAAGGATGACCTGATGATCTGATGAGTTTTTGCAATGTGTTCAGCATCAGCTATGGTTGTGCCATGTTATCCAGTACTAAATATAGGTAACCAATTCTTTGCATTCATTGTACTCCATTCATAACTAGTGTTGCCAATAATAATAATAATAATAGAACTGTCCTGCCCCCAATATGGCTCTTCAGCTCACATGACAGCGGCTGGTTTTACGAGTTGAGGGAGCATGTTTGCTTGATTCAAAACCAATATGTAAAGCCTAACCATTCAATGATCACTATTGTTCCCAACAACCAATCACTTATGATCATTATTTCCAAAAAACATTCACTGATCACCATTCTTCCCAATGGCCAAGTCACCACTGTTCCCAACAACCAATCACTATTCACCATTATTCCCAATTACCAATCACTATTCACCATTATTCCCAATTAACAATAAATGATCACCATTATTCCCAATTACCAATCACTATTCACCATTGTTCCAAATGACCAATTTTCCTTCTTCATGTGAGACAAATTTTACCTGCAAATCAATCTGACGATTCAATGACTTTGCAAGTGATATCATTTGCTGACCTGTAGCAACATGTATTATCTAGTTCCACCTGAAAAGAGTTAGTTTCTCACAAGAAATCTTTTTTTTTTGTCTCTGCAGGGTTGTTTGGTCATAACAGCTTCCCAAATGCCTGTGAGCATAAGTACTGTGGTCTGGGGAAGCACTGTGTGGTGGACCATGCGACTGATCAGGGAGAGTGCCAGTGTCTGGAGCACTGCAAGCCGCACTACAAACCTGTATGTGGATCTAATGGGAAACTCTACCAGAACCACTGTGAGCTGCACCGAGCCTCATGTCTGGCCCGTCAAAGAATCACCATTGTACACAGCGAAGAATGCTTCTACAAAGGTAAGGAGGAAGACTGCATTTGCAAAGGTCAAGTATGTATAGGACAAAAAAATGCTCATATAGCATACGACATGTGTGTAGAGTGCCCTAAAGTGCTGGTTATCGACGTACAAAATATATCATTCAATAACAAGGTATATCAGCAAGTAAGGTTAGTGACATTATTAAATAAAAAGTTCAAATCACGAATACTCTGTCGAGGGGGCAGACTTTAGAGTGTTCTACTCTAATTGTAATCAAGCTGTGAATAAAAGAAGAATAAAGGAAAGAAGTCGAGGAGAAGTGCAACATGGGAGGAGGTGGCTAGGTCACTTGTTGGAAGCCCTCTCATTGCCATAATCCTCTCAATCTGCCTCTTCTGTCACGCTAATTCATGCTTCGCCAAATCACATTTGATCTGTTTCACAGTGTGGATGACATCTGTTCTGCTTATTAGGTCTGCTCTAACAGACTCTAATTATTCATCATCTTCCAAGAGTTTGTTTTAGCTGTAGATATTACACCACACTACAGCGGTACACAGCATTAACTTGGATTTGTCGCACAATTTAAAGAATTTAATAACGCACTAATCAGTGTGAACATTGGTTGTTTGATTTACATATTAAATGCTAGGCTTTGTGCTAGCACCACTGGCAGATTTGCAAAGCAAGCTAAGTGTACTACTCACCACGGCCAGCAATGATCTCTGCTACTGGATAGGATACAATGACTGGATACAACATTTGTATGTCAAACTGTAAAGGTGAAGTAATTGTAGGATGCGAGTAAAGTAATGAGAGGAGAATTGAAAAAAGTATATAGAAAAGTCATCTGTCTCTTGGTAGTTGTCTGTCTCTTGCTAGTGTGAACATTTCCTCACACAGTGCATGTCAAGATTTGATCAAGTTGTTGAGCTATATGCCACAGTAAAATGGACATAAGCCTGAACATTTCATTTTGTAACTAGGTACTGGCTATCAAAATGTCCATGATGCTCCCACGCCATCATAATGTCATAATCAAAACAGAGACAAGCGCTAACAGATGACAGCAGACAAAGTTTTTAAATATTTAAATGACCTAAAAATAAGACATGAAAGTAAAGAAATTTATCCAGCAGAAGTGATCTTACTGTATTTGACAAAACGAAGCATTTTCCCAGGCCAAGTATTTCCAGACACAATCAGCAGTTTGATTATTTATTTCATAATGGCGTCTATGAATGATTCCACTGCAGCAGACGAGGGCTGAATTGTAGCAGGTTGCTCAGAGTTCAGAGCGCCAAGTGTTCAGAGAAAATGGCTGTTTGTGCCGTAGCCTTGCTTTGATGGAAGCATCAAGAGGCAGCCATTTTTTTCCCCCATCCACTGGCCCTCTTATCTCTCTGAGAAGCAGAAGAAAAGGAGGAGGGAAAAAAAACGCTACAGATGGGCTTTGAGGGCTTTCAATCTGAATGGGAAGCAGTGCATGACTCCAGCAAACTCACATTTCTCTCCAATCTCTTCCTCTCACCTATTTCTCGCACACATGATTGAGAGATTGCTTATATTGCAAGCAGGTTTAAACCAGATTGGAAATTAAATGGCACTTGAAGTCACATGTATTTTGCCTTTGCAGAATATTTGCTACACTTGACTGACTGAAAAGTGAGAATTATGTGCAGAACAATGGCGTTTAAAATAGCTTTCCTGACGCAGCACCTACTTGTTTTTCTCTTTCCAGCTCCTTTTTGTACTTTCTTCCATCTTTCATGTGTCATTTTTTAATCATAGACAATGTTGGTGAATATTAACATTGGTCAGTGCTTTATATACTATATAAATCCAATTGGTGATTTATTTTATATAAAGATTAAATCACTATAACATGACAACATGGCAAAGTTGCAACTACAATACAGAGTATAAATCCTTCGCCATATGGAGATGTGTTAAAACCAAGACGATAGTGTTTGAAATTATCTTTGAACTCCAGAGGAAAAAGTGTTACACATATTTATAACTTGCCAGATAAAAGACTGTAGACTGTTGCCCACAGGGATGCAGGATTTGGCATTAGCATGAGCATTTGGATAAAATGAAGGTGCAAGCTGTTACACTGGTGAAGTGAATTATAAACACAATATCAGCTAAATTGTGTTCTTGGCAATCATAGGAGTCGTGTGATTTCCAAAGATGTTAACAATAAACTATCTGGGGACAAATTAGTACTACATAACAAAGACAATACCAAATATGTGTGGTGGCCTGGGAAAAATCTTGACATGGTTAAATTTTGACTTTTTTCTACTGAAAAATGCAATTCCTAAGTGGAAATATATTGTATTTAT
Source organism: Pangasius macronema (assembly GCA_037577455.1). NCBI lineage: Eukaryota > Metazoa > Chordata > Actinopteri > Siluriformes > Pangasiidae > Pangasius > Pangasius macronema. Next base: position 4,128,892 of record CM074951.1, read on the forward strand.
CTCTATCAGACATACAATTATAGAATTTTAAAGTGAGAAAAGGGAGAAAATCACATTTAAAGACTCCTATCATATTCCTCTGAAATACATTTTAACAGCTCGTATCTGATTACAAACTGAACCGATTCAGCTTATTATGTCCATTTCACTATGGCATGTAGCTCTCTGAGAGCTACAAAGCATATAACCGTCCCAGTTTCTTTGCACTGTTCGAGCTAAATAAAAAAGGGGGGAAAATCACCTCCTTTGCAAAATAACCTAATGGGAAAGAGTTCTACCCACACATAAATTCATGCCCAATCAAATGGTGTTTTTCCTTCAACATGTTTTTGAACATTCTTCACATTTTGACAGACGCAAACTCCAGACAGGGCAAGTCATTTACACATATATATATATATCTACATACAGTTCATAAGCGATAAGGAATGGAAATGTCCAGCACAGTCCACTGTAGGTTGAGATTATAGACAGTTCAAGAAATAAAGGAAACCAGTCCTATCTGTAGATGTGTAGCATTATGCAGGTCCTAAACTTGGATGTATGAAAGCCTCACTCCAAATACTCAGATGGAATTGCTTCAGCAACACAGCATGGCACTTTCCCACAAACACAAAGAAGCAGCCCCAGTGCTCGATCAAGAGGTTAGAGCCTTGACGAGGTTTGAGGTTGGAAACAAAGGTTTCTCAAATAGGCTTAGGATGTAGAGCAACCATGAGGCAGCTCCAAACAAAACCTAGCAGTAAATAAACTCAATTAAAATAAGCAAACTCCATTTAAGTTTATCAAAACAATGGATACAACCATTAAACTTACCTTTGAGCTGGAAACAAAGGTTTCTCAAACAGGCTTAGGATGTAGAGCAACCATGAGGCAGCTCCAAACAAACTACTTCCTGTTTTATTCAATACGGGGTGAGCTACGTAGGCCCCCCTAGTGGCTAGGATGAACATAACATGAGCATAACTGTGACTGTTACAAGCATGACATTAGCATCTGTGTGTGAAGAAATCACACTTAGCTAGTATGGTTTTAGACTTATTCTAAACCATGTTATAAAAAACAAAAAACAACAACAAAAAAAAACACTATACTGTACAATAATTAATGCTGTGTACACTCTTAAATACCATCTGTATCTTGTCATTTGCACTACCATTGTAACTTGCCCTTACACCTCATTCAGAACATTAATGTTAATTAGCAAAACTAATTACTACATGCACCTTCTATATATATATATATATATATATTTGCCTTTATACACCACCACAATATACACCACCACAATGGATTTCCAAATACTTCCGGACCCAACTGTATAATAACCTCCAACTTTTGAAATGCATTTATTCAATTTCATGCCTTGATCATGTCACATGTACTTTCCACCAAGGATGTCTTCCTCCCATCCACACACTGTTTGAATCTTTTCATTTGATCTCCTTTGAAGCAGGCTCAGAATGCGGCCATGAGGCAGACTAACACTAGCTGTTGTTTTATAGACACATTCTTCTTTTCTCTACATTTCCATTTTATCACTCAGTGATTCAGTGGAGACTTGCTCTGTCTCACTGCAGCTCTGTCATGCTTTCCACACTTTAGTAATGCACCAACTTTTCTCTGGTGTAATTTATACTCACACATGCAAGTGCTTTTATCCTGGAGGAAAATTCTTTGCATAAAAGTTTCTCTTTGATATATGAAGAGATTTAGTGGGGATTCTCACTTTTGCTTCGTTTACATGTCAATATTGTCACAAATGTTTCTCTTAAATTTCCTTAGGATAATAAGATGGAATAAGATAAAATCCTTAGCAGGATTTTAACAGAAAATCTTCTGATCACAAAGCAAATGCTTTGCCACTACATCACCTGGAAACTTTTTCTGTCTATTTTTTCTGTCTGGTTACTTTATTGACCTTATTGAAGTTATTTTTTCAAGTGTAGGCTGAAGAGCTTTACAATAAAATCAAGTTCAAAAAAATATTTGAGTAAAACAGAATTGAAACCTCTTCTACAATTTTTTTTTAAAAGACTTAGCTACACAGCCCCCTTCTATTTCCATTAATCTAATTGCTTGTCTAGGAGAAATGATAGAGATATAGAGAGATTGTGATGGAGCAGCATGATATTAATAATGACACAGCCTCAAACAAAAATTTCAGTCGAGAAGCTATCATGCGTGACTTACGCTATAGGCTGAATTTTAAGCCCTGTAAAAACCCTGTAATAGGCAGTTGACAGTCTTCCAGCATACAGTCTAGCAGCTCATTTTGAGTGGTTTTGGACTACCTTTGTTCAACTGTGTTCGAAGCTGCTGGTGTGTTTCCTGTCAACGGCAAGGTGCACACGGAAGAGCTAATATCATCACCCAGGGTTGACAGATTTCAGCAAAATTTCCAGTCCAACTAATAGAGTTTTAGGTGTGTTTTCTGGATTTAGATCGGGTTTTATTAGTCCGTAACCTTTTCCCTCTGAAAAAAAAAGGCTCAGTCTTTGTGTGGGAGACAGTCACCGTGGTGCACGTGCATTTCTGATGTGTGGACATTATCCAGTCCATAACACACCTTTCCCATCTCAATCGTTGTAGTGTATCTTACAACAGAAATGGTTCTGTACATCATAGGCACACTGTCTATACTTAGACTTTGACTTTGTGTTTGGAAATGGAAATTGGAAATTTTCAAAATTGGAAATTTTGGCTGTGGAATATTTGTAAACTAGACCAAATATAAAAAAGGCATAAAAACAGCAAACCTGGCAACACTGTTATTTACTGTCCTGTCCACTGCTCCTCCTCCACTGAAAATGTTCATAGCACAAGTAAGAGACAGCGTGATTCCTGCACCAGTGGCCCTCTGTTTGCGCTTGTTGCAGTTCCCATTTGTTACCACTAGGTGCAATAAGAACTCTATGGAGCTAAATGGGGCAGTTGGGGAAGTTGTGAATGGGGATTTTATGAAGATTAACAATTGTTGAACCACTGATGTCCCATCTGCCCCTATGGACAAACTGTCACTGGTGGGTTAGCTATTAATATAATGATTAATGTGCGATCAGTGTACTGCATTTCAATTAATTCGACTCAAATGAGACTCTGGAAGTGTGTGTCCACGTTTTGAAAGTCCTCTATGCATGAATACTCTTCGGAGTGTTTGGCTCCCATTTAAGAGGCACATTATCAGCTTACACCTGGACAACACAGAGTGTTTGTGTAGCTCCTTATGGTTAGTGATTATAACTTCACACCTCTAATTAGGTGCCTTTCACTTCTGAGAGAGACAGAGAGAGAGAGAGAGAGAGAGAGAGAGAGAGAGAGAGAATCAGTGCTGCACTGATTTTGTTTGGTTCTGGTTTTTTTTTTTTTTTTTGGTTCTGTATGTCATTGTAGATAAGTTTTAGATGTGAAACTAATCCAATCCGAATGGGGCTTAAAAGAACGTCTTGATAACATCTGCTAGAAGACAAGCTGGAACATTTTCAGGCACAAGGATAGATCAGTGTGGTCTGTTCAGATTTTGAGAATGTATGAGAATGAGAGCGTTCAAGATGGATGACACCCTTAGTGCAGGCATAGCATTAGATAATTGACCCACTGTCATGATGGAAGTGCTTTTTTTCCATTTTAAATCTCTGCATTTTATTAACCACCTCATGACTTTAACATCATATAATGACAGATGGACGTGGCTATATTAGTGGGTGGATTGTACTGAAATGAAATAAAATTTCTTTGAATCTTATTATAGTGATATTGGCACATATTCAGCTGCTTAGAGGAAAAAGCAATGACCCATTTTGGACAAAAATTGGTGTCATGAGAGAAATTGAGACTTAGAATGGTCTGCTGAATCTTTTCTTCTAGATTTTGCTTGAGAATCAGTCAGAATTGATTCACTAAAATGACATAACAGTCGGATAAGCTCACTAGCACTCCAGATATAAATTTCATTAGGGAGGGGATAGTTGTGCCAGACAGTCACTATTGTTCCCTTGAGAAGGAGCCTTTTCATTTTCCACACCTACGGATAAGCTTGGGTTAGGTTCTGCTTCATTAGTGAAGTCCTTTGATTAAAGGAATCTGTATGCATTTGTACAAGATACCTTGGATAGCATGTAGATATTTGAGTTTTGGAGGAAACAAAATAGAGGGAAAAAATTACAAATTGAATGGCCTCTGGTGATAACCATCAGTTGCTCAAATAATCCACTGAATCAGTAAGTGTTAGCTAGCTAGCATTCAGCAATCACCACAATCAATTTATCGATTGTGAAAATTTGAGTTTTTATGTATGGTGGATTCATTTAACCGAATACAAATGCGACTCAAAGAGTAAACAAACAGGAGTTGTGCTCGGTGCTTTAATCCCCACTCAGTCATAAAGGACTGGTGTGGTCCTCCATCACTCTGCTGATTGTGATGGTACGGTACACAGCCTGAGGCTCTGACTGCTGCTTAAAACAGGCACATTTAAGACTAAACTCTGAATCTACTGGCAGTGGTTCTTTTAAAAAAAGAGCTTTTCCTCTTTTAACAGCCGAGTTTGCGTTGTAGAGTAGCTTGCTTCGTGGGCTTTTCACACTGTACTGTCATGTTGTTTTAATAGCCTTAATAAGAACTTAGATAGGAGAAGTTAAAATATATGTACAGGATGCTTCACTTTATACTACAGTAAGTGCTTGGAGGTTTCTTTAGTTGTCTTTCAGTGACCTGAAGCAAAAAGGCAGTTTTTTTTTTTTAGTTTGTTTGCGTAATTTTAGTAAATTTTTAAAGACGTATTTTTAGGGGGAAAAACACTATTCAGATTTGATTTTTTTTTTTTTGAGGGGAAACAGACATATTTTTTCCCACCATGCTTGCTTTCTTTTTTTTTTCCTCTCTTGAGGGGAAAATGGAAATTTTGTTTTTGTTGCTATAACATTGTATTGCATTCATTTATTTATTTATTTATTTTTTGAAAAAAAAAATGAGAAAAGAGCCTTATTCAGATGTGATTATTTATTTATTTTTCCTACTTTTGCAGGAAAAATGTCAAATACTCTTTTTTTACAGCTGATATGACACTATACTTGCAATATTTTCAGGAGAAAAACATCCTAATCAGATTCGATTTGTGTGTCAAAGACTCAAAGTCTTTTTTTTTTCTTTCTGATATGTCTTGATTTTTTATATGGGCTTGATTTTTTTTAAAAAACTATTTTAATGGGATCTTTTTTTTTGTTTGGGGGGAAAACTGTAAAAAAAAAAGGCTTGTGGGTTTTTTCTGTAGGTATAACACACTGTGCTTACATTTCTTTGCATAATTGAACCCAACACCTAGTTGCACATGAAATGTAGAAGTAAAAAAAAAAGAATTTTGTTAGAAAATGTAATTAAACTTCCATCACCTTACGAATTCCAAACATACATACGTAGAGAACAGAGTGACTGATCTGTTTTGACAGTAGCGACTATAAAGTAAAGCCGAGTAGAGATTTTTCTTTTGAAATGTAAATGATGCGTTGCTCATAACACACCACAACCGTATCAGATTCTGAATGACCTAAGGTTGAGTTATAGCCTTTTTCTGACTGGCTTACATTAGAAAGTTGTTATGAATGACTTTGATTTTCATTTATACTCACAGTGTCAGGGTTTTCATGCCACATCACTGTGAGATTCTGACACAGCAGGTGTACACTGAGCTCCAAAGTCAGTTATGACGTATGACGGCCCAGAAAAATAATATATCACAATCTTGTCAAGGAAAATCTCTTACTTGGCTCAATGACATCAAAACTGACAAAAGCAGNATGACAGCAGATGCCTGATGGAATAAACCTCCATGAACGTGTAGGCATTGCCGTGAAGGGCTTTCGTAGGCATTATGTAGTCCTATGAACACTACCTTTAATTTTCTCAAATGATTCAGGGCTCAACATAATAGGTCCACTGTAACTACACTTTACCTTGAAATATATATAATCATTAAAATACTTACATAAAGATCTTATGTTTTGCATCGTTGCGTAAATTCCTTTTTTAAGTTGTCCATTATAAGTTAGGAAAAATGTACAGTTTAGTTCACTCAATCAACCCTGTTTACCAGAACACATTCATCTCTATGAAATACTTTAGATCGTGGAATATTCCACAAGTCACATGTTCATCAGGAAGTTGCATCATCCACATTTCCTGAAGATCATAGGAAGAAGAAAATTAAGTTCTCTTATTATTTAATGTTCTCATTCCATTAACAGGGATGCTAGTTAGCTAGTGAAATATTTTGGATACCTTTGGGAGCATTTTATGGAAAAAAAAAAAGAAATGTATTGTTGAAAATTATTAAAAAGTAAATAGAGTTAATTTTTTTATCAAGCAACTTGATAAATGATCCTTTCTAGCAGAAATATTTGTTATTTAATATACTTTCAGAACATATATCCGCTTCACATTTACAGTACAAGAACAATA
>CM074951.1:4135447-4147192 GCA_037577455.1 Pangasius macronema
CATTCCATTAACAGGGATGCTAGTTAGCTAGTGAAATATTTTGGATACCTTTGGGAGCATTTTATGGAAAAAAAAAAGAAAAGAAAAGAAAAAATGCAGCCAAGAAACATTATTTAAAAAAGATGAATTCTTGCATGAAATGGATTAACACCTTTTCAGATGGTTTAATGCATTTTTTTAATGTAATGTTGAAAATTATTAAAAAGTGAATAGAGTTCATTTTTTTATCAGGCAACTTGATAAATGATCATTTCTAGCAGAAATATTTGTTATTTAATATACTTTCAGAACATATATCCGCTTCACATTTACAGTACAAGAACAATACAGTATGTATTTATAAGCATAAACAAAACTAAGTTTAAAAAATGAAACTGATATGGGAAAAAAGTACTCATACATGACAGATGACTGACATTGTTGGTACTTCGTTGCAAAACCATTGCTTAATTTATTATCAGATGTAAATTACAGCTTCGAGACCTCTACAGTAAGAAGTAATTCACTTTTTGCAGGATTGTGCTTCCATTTTTGGCCCATTCCTCTTGTCAAAACATCGTCACTTCCCCAAGGTTACAAGGATTACTCTGATGGAGTCCATAAATAAAGTCAGGGGATTGGCTAGGCCATGCCAGCACCTTCACCTTCTTTTTTAGAAACCAGCCTTGATTTATTTGAGCTGTATGTTTGGGGTCGTTGTTGTGTTGAAACATCCATCTTCTCCTCAGATTCAGTTTCTTGGCCGTTGAGATTCAGTTCTCCTCTAATATACCCTGGTACATCACTCCGTTCGTGAGTTTTTCGTGAGGTGGAGTAACAGAGATGATTATGATGCAGTTCATTGCTTATTGTTCTTTGTGCTTATTGTTCCTGCTGCTTTCAGGTCATCCTTCAACTCTTTTCAGGTGTTTCAATGTTGTCTCCGAGAACATCTCGTTGTTTATGCTAATGAATACATACATTTTGGTTCATATTATTAAATGAAAAAGTCAAAAGACATTATGTGTGTAAATCTGAGGTGGATATACATGTATAAACAAAAGTATTTCCCCTCACTGTAAATGGCTTCCTATTTTCATTCAACAGATGAGCAATATTCATATCTTTCAATAGTCAAAGATGATATTAAATCATGTACAGTATGTCATATGGCAATCTCAGAAACTGCATGAGTTTCACCTTCACCTTCAAAGCGGCCGCTGTGAAAAACAGGAATTGTCGGTTGAGTAGAGATTATTGAATGTGCGTGGGTTGGTGCACTTGCTCTGTTGGTGCCGCCCTTTGAGCAGCTTTGTTACTTCGTTCTTTTCCATAAAACAAAGATGCGGCACTCAGTGCAAAGCTAACTGCTTATCAAAAGGGTGGCTTTTGCTCAAAATGACAGCAGAGTCTTTTATGCTCGGGAACAGTGCAGTGCGGAAATAAAGACGTGTGACACGTGATGCTCTGCGTGGTTTTGATCTTTGGAAACAAAAAAAACTTTCCATTGGCATAGCTTCTATTAATGAAGCCGTGTTAATTATTTGCTTCAAAAAAAGCAATTAGAACTTGCAAAAAAAAAAAAAAGCGTGAGCAAATTAGCCTGTTGAACTTTCCTGGTGTGTGCAATAATACTAAAACTAATAAGTGCAATCACTGATTTTTTTATTGAAGTTCTGATAAGAAACAGTAGCAGCCAACATTCCTTCAGATTGCAGTATAACTTATGTATAATGCATAATATGAGACTTTTTAAAACTATCTCAGAGCATAGGATTCATGCAAAACAACTCCAAGGGTGTAGATGAGCTCTTTGTCCTTTAGAGCCGCCACTCCATGAATGTCAAAGGATTCTTCATTTCCAGCAGTAGCACATCAAATGACCCTGCATGCAGAAATGGTTGACAGTTTATTTGGACAGTGTGCTTTAGAGACTCTCCAACCAGTCAACAAACCATATCTGAACTGTCAACCTGACATGTATCTGACAATCAACTTTCTTAACATGATACTGTACCACTGAAATCAAGATGGATGCTTCAGCTCTTTTTTTAGTGTTAGGAATACCAGTGTGGGAATATATGTAGGAATGATTACATTTATTTGATGACTTATCTCATACAAGTCTTACTTTAATCTAATTAAATGCTCTCTAGAATGTGTATGTCCCACCCCGGGGCGTGTCTTTCTGTACATTAGCAACTTGTTAGCAGTAAACAGATTGTTCATTGGTGCTTTGGGGGCTGTGTGTCTTCTGGCACACTGTTCACTTTTCCACCCGTTGTTTGATTGCGAAAAAATTGGTTGGTGTTCAGTCATTTTGAAGAAGGCTGAATCTGAATGATTTGTCGGCCATGTGACACTTTTCAAAGTAGTGTTTTACCAACTTGCAACTGTTCAATCACATAATGTCTTGCTACCTCAGCTACTTCCCATTAGGGGCTTCTCCACCAGTTCTAATACATACTGTTATTTTACCAAGTAGTTCTCTAACCTACTTTGAAGTTTGTTCAGATTTGGATGGGATGTGCTGTATCTCAGTCAATACTGGCTGTTAATTACTCAAGCACTCTGACTTCCTGGTTGATAAAGCAATATGTCCTCCCCTGGGGACTTTAATCTTTAGGTTTATCATTCCTGATGTTTTCTAGATAATCTATAGACCAGAGGCCAGAGGCAACTGGTATAAATGTGCTAGCAGGACTAAACACTTCTCGAAAAAAAAAAGTACATTCCTTTTTGGCATCCACTTTTATTGTCTGATAACAAATGTCTTAAAGCAATGTTTAGGGGATTTTTTTGGAATCAAGCACTAAGCACTACCAGTGGTCAAGAAAAATACAGAGAATGGTATGAATCATTCAGGGTAATAGTTTGAATATATTCACAGTAATTTGCACAGAATTGAAAAAAAAAATCTCAATTCACATGTTTGTTGCTGATTAATCACCACTTTCCAGAGACCTAATTGTCCTGATGCAGTATAATCATGAGTAACAGCAGACCGAATGAGAGAAACATGGTGTATGTGCTGCTATTCTTTCCTCCTACACTATTTGTCACTAACAATCACCTGCATGGTGGCTCAAAAAAAGCCAGATTTTGATATATATATATATATATCCACTTCTCGACAAGTTAGCCATGTCCATATCTTCCATTTCATTCCATTTGTTTCCAAAACCACACAGCTGAATCTGATGCAGAAATGGAAATGGAAATTAGTACTTTTATTAAAATTGTTCTTACACACACGCACACACACACACACATACACACACAAAAGAATACCCTGTTTGGCCTTTTACAGCAATTACACCAGAAACATCTTGTGTCATGCAAATTTAATTAAATGCTTCTCTGGTTATCCAGATTGAAATCTGATTGCTGTATGCAAATCAGCTCATACTAATTGACAGTCAACTTCCTGTATTGGTTTTAATTCCAGTTTTTCAATACACAAGATAGATTTCCCCTTCGTATCATGGTTCCCTTGACAACAAATGCCCTGTGTTCATGTTTGTTTTGGTTTCAATTCCAGTCCTTTCTCCACCACTGTTCATTGCTTTGTTGCCTGATTGTGTTCACCTGTTCCGTGTTTCTACTTGATTAGCCTTTTTATATCCCACGTATGTCATTACTCACTGCAAAGTTTTACCATGTAGTATCATTTGTATCAAAGTATTTTCTGGAATGGTCCTTTTTGTGTAACTTAATGTGGACTGGCTGGCTAATTTTAATGCCACCGTCTTTCATCTGTAAGTAGCCTGGAAAGTTGTGCTTGGGTTCACAAAAATCCAAACAATTTGCTTTAAGACATTTAACAGCAAATATCTTATATACATATTATATGCATAAACATGCCAAAAACAAAACCTGATATTAATGTCTTTTTAGCTTAAGGGGGCTTAATCCTGCTAGCACATTAACACCAGTCACCTCAGAGTAAGAATAATGGTCATAGGTGTTGTGGCGTTATATTTTGTAAGAGGTTTTGGAAATCTGGATTGGTAAGACTGGTGTATTTACCACTGAGTGATTTTACACCTAGGAAAAAAAATCAATAATGTGGTGGTAATTTTTTTTTTAATTATTTAGCAAATATAGAAGTATCTTTTTTCCTCTTATACCACAGCAATTTGCCAACAATTGGCAATAATTTTGAATGTATTATTGAACAATACATACTTTTAATCATGTAACGTTGTGGGACATCTGTGAGACAAGTTAGTTTCTATTATACTTACATTTTTTTCTCTCTTTAAGTTAAAAAGGCAAAAATCAAAGCTTGCCCCGTTACCGAGAAAACCAGAAAGTACTAAATGTTCAATAATCCCTTTACTATCAGCCTTAAATTATGTACAGTGTCCACCAAGTCCCTATGAATGAGCTGTTAATATAGAAGTGATAACGTTTTAGAACAATTCATATAAACCTGTGATTTGAATTATCGCCAGTACTCCTGTTAAACTAATCCACACCTTCGGACCAATCAGATTTGTGAATTCAACAGGGCTGTGGTAATAAATATAAAAATAACAATGAAAGATATTGACTTCAGGGAGATTAAGAGAGCAGGAAATGGCCCAGTTTTGGTTTGTGGAGTCTTCAAGTCTTCGTCAAAGAATAAAAAAAAAATCAGAATATCAGAGAGACAATGAGATTTTTTTTTATTGTCACCTGCTGTGTGAAGAGCAAACCTCATCCCAATTTACTAGCAGGTAATGAGCTGCTCCTCGACAGAGAGAGGGATGTGAGAAAGATCAGTAAAGAACGTGTGACAGGAGAAAAATGAGAATCAAATTACAGGTAGAACAGCAGGCAGCAGGTTTGCAGAGGCAAGTGGGAAAGAATTTTTCGTTTGTGGTGAGAATACAGCATGATGGCAGGAGTAGAAAATAGAAGGAAACACAATGGGGATAAACAGTGTCATTGAGGTGACACAGCTCCAGAGTACATGGCAAAAAAAGCTTAGAGGAGCACAGCAGACTATGAAAACCGGAATAATAGCCAAATGAAAAGCTGGCTTGTCACCATTGGTGAATATCTTCCTGGGCAGATGAGCCTGTTATTAAGCACATACTGTGTGGAGGCCTCTGCTGGGACTTTACACTGTACGTCAGAGGAGTGGAGGCTTTGTAGGCCAGAGTCCACACACAATAAATAAAATATGTCTGGATTTCACTGGTTGGATGCCATGAAAAATTCAGAAGGTGAGAAGTGGTGGATGAAGGAGAGATGAGATAGATGGAGAGTTACCAGTATTTTATCCTGCTGCACCTGGAAATAAAGGGCTGCCACTTTCCAAGGTGTTAGAGTAGCAGGAGTTGCTAATATGCAGTAACAGTGGGAGACTGAGGAAGTTGTCATCTCTCTTCATCTCACAGCAGAACCGGTGGCCATGAGTGAGGCACTTAACACCAGATTACTGCACCACTGACCAACCATACCACCTCCAAATCATTTAGGAGGATCGGCTCTAGGGACCTACTGTTAAAAAAGAGATAGATTTCATTAGATTTGATAGACTTTCTAATATTACCTAATATACACTCTCAGAAATAAAGGTACCAAACTGTACTTTTCCTTATATGTAGGTGGAGGTTCTATGAAGGATAAATTTTTTTGTACTATTAGTATGTATCTTTTTTAAGTTAAATTTAAGTTTGGACATTAAGGACCTTGAAAGCTAATTAAAGTTACACATAGTGATGCTTTTAGGGGTCCAATACTGTACTCATGTTCTCAAATCAATGCTTTGATACCAATATCCAAGACCATGTGATACTACGTGATGTAAGCCAAGTACGTTGTTGTGCTAATGAACAGATGACGTGACATGCCGGTGATCCGGATGTATTTCGTGATTAATGATGGCAATCAAAGTAAAGAAGACTGCACTCTGTTAAAGTATCACAAGGAGGAATTACTAAGATATCCTACTACAATACAAGTGACCTTTTTAAAACGGCTTAAACGTAAAACTTAGCATGAGGAGTTCATTACAGCACACAGCAGCAGTTATTGTTGGCTAGGGGAGAAACATTTCTATAGACAATGCTAGGTGAGTGAAAACAGCACATACCCAGTATATTGTTCTCAACGATCAGCCACCATTGGTCCTTGACAATGAGGAATTCTGATGCAATGGAAATAGAAGCATATTTTACATTTAGCTGTACAGAACTCACTCCATTTCCACTTCCACTGCAACTGCTCTTCTGCACTAGTAACTGGCTAACATTTTAAAGAATGAGCCTGGTTTCCGAAGTGTATGAACATAGACATGTGAGCTTATCATGGCCACTATGTAAACCAAGCTAAATAATACGCTCCATGATGTCCCTGACTGATTAATACTATGTAGAATATACAATTTGGTATCAATATTGGTACTGGTAATGGCAAGTACATATACTTTGGTATACATAAATATATACTCATACTTGGACTGAATAAAGGGTATCAATGCATCGCTAGGCACAAAAATACATAGTAATACATATGTTTCCATGGAAACTACCATGGTGGGGTCACTGTTCCTTTTCATGTCAAATGACTCACACACAGTTCCATCTGTAGGCTGTTTTATATAAATGCCATGGCTGTTAAGTGCAGGAGCTGCTGAAATGTTCTTGTACGACCAGATGAAATAAGTTCCATATAGTTCAGTGCTCTCTGTTAAAGCTTAATCTGAGAAAAGTAACATTTAAGGTGAATGTGATGTAAGGATAGCAGCGGTCTTACAGTATCTCACCAGTTATCTAGTGTATTTTTTATGTTTGGCATTTATTGAACTATCTGCAATCTTGCTGCAGGCAGAGAAAAATGACCTTCATTCATTTTCTTCTTCGCATTCTTCTAGGGCAAACGGTACTTTTTATGGCACTTACAATGTATACGTTTTCCAAGGATGTTTTACTCTTCGACTTATACCATAATGCTGTTGAGTTCTCCATTGTGATTGGTCAGAAGGTGTTGAACAGCTTGGCTTGAAGTAGGCAACTCACAGGTTTATATTCATGCCTTGGTTCTAATATATTATAAGTAGTTTCCATAGTAACATACACAGGGACCTGTATAATGGATGCTCCGTAATAAATGGATTTTAAACGGTTTTCCACACCACTCCACTATTGATTATTTTCGTGTAACCCCATGTCCCCAAGTGTTTAATTCCTTACTTACTGTACATCACTGCATTACTGGTGTGTTGATATTTTTTACATTTGTTATAATAAATAAATAAATAAACACAAGAAGTCTAAAGGACTTGAGCATCGTGAGAACAGATTGTCGTGATCAACATAACAATGTCCCCATCACGGTCTATTACTACTCACCACATTCAAGTCTACCTAAGAACATTTTCTTTCTACAGAACATTTGAGCAGCCACAGCAGTATGACCCATCAGCATACATCAGGTCACCCCCTGCCCGCTGCACGATGCCGTATGCATCCGCAGATGCTCTGTATATTGCTGTCACATACCTTCAATTATGTGGAAACACAGTCTGGGATGAAGCAGGGCTGTCGTCGGACACCGTGTTATTCCTAGCAAGGCTGAAACACTCCCGTGCATCCTGATTGAGATTGAGATGAGTCAGAGTGGAATGCACAATATCAATAATGAATCTGTAATAAACAAGCATGCATTCATTAATCACCTCTCTTTCATCTGGTTTTGAAGATAACACGTGTGTGTGTGTGTGTGTGTGTGTGTGTGTGTGGAGTAGACAATATGATTGTACGAATTCCTACGAGTAAGTAAAGACTTGAAGGTCATTTTGAATAAGCAGTAAATGAGTAAACTATTCCCTGTGTGTTTGAGACTCACATTCGATATAGAAGCCAGTTGATCTGTTGCATTCTTCAGGGCTGTCCCTTTATACCATCGTGTTGTTGAATTCTCAAGTATGAGTTTTAGCGACAACTAATTAAAAGATATTAAAAGAGACTAACATCAATGTCCAAGTATAATTACGCGAGGAAGATTATTGTTATCATTTTTATAGCAACAGCTCATTCACAGGGAGCTGTACGGTGGACTGTCCACATGATCTGACAATCAGATTTTCACAATGAACAGATGAAAAAAAAAAAATAATTGCCGGAATTTAACAAATGTGTCGTTGTCGATTTGGGGTTGATTTCTGTAAGGAGAAATTTAAACATTTGCAAAAGGAGACTTCAGACTTTTCCAAAGATTCCATTGGTTCTATTTCCCAAAATCTACACAAAATAGTATCCTAATTTACGAACGAATGAATGAATTGATAAAGGCTGTGCTTGAGTGTGGTCTTCGTTTGTTTCGCAAGGTTTATATCTGACTGCATTCTCACACCTGCATGAAAATAAAAACCTCACACACCTCAGCTCTTAAACAGATATGTGAAGCAAGCATAAAAACACGAATGGTGTACCTGCTATTCATATCTGTGTCTGTTTGGAAAACATTATCTGTATATTCTGAATAATGTATTTACTCTATATATTCAGTTAACGTTCACATTAAACGTCAGAATCCAGTGATCTCAGTGACTTTGACATGAATGATTTGAGAATTTCAGACACTCCTGGGATTTTCCGCACAGAATGTTGTGAAAAAAGAAAAAGAAATGAGCAGGGGTACAGCTGTTTCCATGAAAGCAGCTGTAAACACTTTGTGCAAACATTGCAGGAGAAGCTCGAGCAGTCATGTGAAGATGAACTCTGACGGCCTTGACATGTGTCAGTGAAACCACTCGTACAGTCCAAAGAGTCCAGCTGCTCCTCTTCTTCCATTGCTCTTCATCGTCCTTCCTTCTCTTTTCTCTCCTCTTGCCTTTCATTCACCCTCTCATGATCAGGCCCGAGGGAGAACGCGGTGGCTCAAGCACTCCAAACTCATAAAAAAAAAACTTCTCCAGCTGTAGGTGATGAAAATGTTGCAGTCGCTTTAAAGCCCCACTTGACAAGTTGCTCCAAACAGATTTTTCTAGCTGTGGGAAATGTTTGAAGTATTTAACACCTTCATCATGGCTGTTTGTGCTAGAATTACTCGTGGTGCCATTTGTCGCTCGCTGCCTGTCTGTGACTCATCTCAGTTTTGATATTTCATGACGAGCATATTGATTGAAAGTCAGGATAGTGGGAAAGATCTGACCATTTTTTCTGACTCATTTGTATAGTACAGTAAACTAAGGACAGTATAGTTTATATACTCTATAAAATATATTGAGTATATGAGCCATGTTTTGAGTGACAATAATTCTATTTTAGTACGAAAATCACAGCTGAGAGTTTGAGTAAAGTGTTAGGAAGCATTCTTGCATTTTATTTTAGACTCTGTATCACTAAAATATCCCAAAACTGTTAAAAGTTCATGTCAGCTGAAATATCTACAATATTGGCATGTGGCTGATGTGTAAAGACATTTATGTTGATATGAAAGGTTTTTTGGGGGCATTAAATTTCACACGGACAGTTGAGTGAAAGTTTGCATTGCCTTAGGACAAAATGAACAGATAGTAACCTGAGCTCAGGATCAAACCTGGAGCTCGGAGGCAGCAGTGTTACCTAAAATTGGAGATTGAGAATGTGGATTGAAAAAGGAAGTAGACATGTTCTTTGCTGTCAAATGAAATATGATGTCAGAAAAAAATCAAGAGATCATTTAAAAATATGTATATAAAAATAAACATCGATTCAAATAGACACTCTAATGCGAGTCGTGTATATTGCCAGTATATTCCTGCATGAATATGCCTAGACATCACTATCACATTAATCCCTGCAAATGGGGTTTAATTTAACAAAATGGCTTCCACCATCATTATTTGTCAGCTTATAAAATAAGACTTGAGTCTAGTTGATGCTAGATGCAACAGTTAAGCATTTAATTCACAAAACTCACTCCTGGATGGGCACATTTCTGCTGGATTGTTTGACTCTGTGTGATCTTCATTTCTCATCTCTTATCTCTCTACAGATGATAACTGCCGTCTAGTCGATTACAAGAAACTGAAGGGCAAGTTGCTGAACCTTCATGCTCTTCGCTTCCTGCCACCAGGAGCCCAAGACAGCTATGAGAAGGACATGGCGTCCAGGAAGCATGTAGTGGACCTGATGTTCAAGCGCTTCGATGCTGATGGGAGCGGCCAAGTAGACAGCAGTGAGCTTTCACAGGTCAGAGAATTAAAAAAGAAAGGATCCTGGATGAGAATTCACCTTTATCAATCCTTTTAGGGGGATTAAAAAGATTGATCAATCTCACTTTTCTTACTGGAGCTTATTTTCGGGAATGAGGTAAAATATAAGAGCCAATCGCCTTCATGTATGCAAATTGGCTCTCAATACCTTATGGAAAGGGGGCGGGGCGTACGATTGAACATTACTTAATGGTAGTGTCCATAGAGCTGCATGAAACCTAAACCATGACACCATTATGACAAATTTATTTTGTATGTATATATTCTCTGACCCTGAATTAATGACTTTAGTTTTGAAGTTTCAAGGATTAACCCACTTGGGTGTGTGCTGGTATAAAAAATAATCAATAACAGGTTACTCTGAAGTGGCCTGACATGAAGCTACTGTTACCACCCCAAAGATGATCACTTGTCCATCAACAGCCCATGGTATACTGCTGCTATTATGGAAAATTAATCAACACCTTCTGACCAATCAAATTTGAGAAAACTGAGCTACACAGTACGTTGTCATGACATCCTCTCTCAGTTCATCCCTTATTTCAGCTGTTAGGTGAACTTGACATCTAAATGCATAATGGGCAGTCTTTATGACAGCTGATCCCTGTTGGGAAAAAGTGATGGAGGTTGTGTCAGTTGTATTCCTATGAACACCATCATGAATTTTTTCTTTACACAAACACATAATCATGTTTCATTTCTACTCATGAAAGCATTCTATCAAGCAATTTGTCATGCAATATATATATAAAGAAATAATTCTTCTAAACCAGTTCAACTTAACCGGCTGAGGAGAGACAGAGGGGGAATGGTCATCCTACACCAGCATTCTCAGATGAACATGGGCCAGATTTAGATGTCCTCTGGGTTCTCCTTACGCTCTTCAGTCTGCTTGAGTGAACAGTGAAGCTGACATGTGGCTGCGCTGTGCGCTGCTTGCTGACTCTGCCTTATTTACACTCTCTTGAGTGAAGGGCACAGGGAAGCGAGTACAAAGTGACCTTTTCATGCCCCTTCACTCTGTAAAGGTCAGCGCAGTGAGGTTTTCCCATTATATTAAAGGAGTGAAAAAAGATCAACAAGAAATCTCCACTGACTGCACTGACTTTATCAGTCTATCTATCTATCTATCTATCTATCTATCTATCTATCTATCTGTCTGTCTGTCTGTCTGTCTGTTTGTTTAGTTGTTTACATATTTACTTACTGCAAAAAATAATAATAATTGACAAAATGCTGCGGTAGTGTATAAGAGGAATAAAACACTATGTGCTATAAATGAAAATGATCAGCTTCTGGGTGGTAACATTAACTTCACTTCACGTCAGGCCACGTTACACCACCCCAGGGTTGATTATTTTCCTGTAACAGCATGCCTTGCCATATTTTATTCCTTGCATGGTGTGAGTATAAACCATATATCATTCTATAATGTTAAAGCAGAGCTGCAGGAGGTTTGAGCTTGTATCATAACTCCATTCAGCAGGAACGATTACGGACTAACAGGCTCCTCTGCATGTTCCTCTCCATCAGGTCATTAAACAAGAAGGTTTGAGAAACACAGCATCAGACTG
>CM074951.1:4150820-4155820 GCA_037577455.1 Pangasius macronema
TATGTGATCCCCAAACCATCTCCACAGCCCCCAGGTGGCACCATCCCCAGCAACCACACGGTTCTTCAGGCCATCCACATGACAGTATATCAAAAGTAAACTCTCTCCAAATATACCTTAGTATGCTTGCAGTTGAGTTGGTAATATATTTGAATGAAGGTGACACTTCACTAACTTAGCAGATCTGAGAAAAGTGTGTGACCTTGTTGAGAAATACTATGTGAGATTATTGGGGTCTTTTTGTTTCAGAAGAAAAAACTTTTTTTCATTAGACCTCTCCCTGTTCGTTCAGTTTAATCCTACTGGTATATGAGGAGCGATAGAGCTAATAAGGAGATCTCTTAGTACATTTCAAATGCTGTTCTTGCAACATGGGAAGCTGAGCGTAGTAGAGAGCACGAACTGCGCTTTTCAGTGCTTGTCCCATGTCACATAACTGAGATCCGATCATAATTGGTCAGCACTTAGTACAGGTGTGAACAAGGTCCAAAGAGTCTCGAAGACAAATTGTAGGAGCAGCTAATCAACTGCATTGTTGTCCTAGCCGGGGAATACATCATCATTGGGAGACTGTTTGGAAATCATGCTGAACAGTAGAGCTCCCCACCGCTAGGCTAATGGATAAGGGCGATGCTATAACTGCAGAGATGAAAGCAGTTGCTTTTCATAGCTTCTCACATTGCCGCTTCTCACATTCTTTTATAAGGTGTGTTGGCAGACCATGCAATCAAAACATTTGAAACAGCTAGTACAGGTACATGGATTTCTGGGACATTTCTGCCTGAAAATAATTCAGCAGAAGACAGGCATGACACCGTTCCTCAGAAATGGTGTATGAAATACGATCAGAAGTGGTCACGCAAGACACATTCATAATGCCCGGTCTAAACAGCTATGCGTTTATAGCTGTCCACTTGTGATCAGATCATTTGAGATTGATGTTGCTAGGTGTGAACAGGGCCTAAGACTCATGCTGCCTTCAAGTTCTTCTCAGAAGTTTGTGCGTGGTAATTAATCAGAGGTGGTAATTAAGACATGGTGTGTGTTTTGCTCTGAAAAAAAATGGACAGCGTGAGATTTTGTTTTTATTTTTTATATCACCAATAACAAGAAGTTTATTTAGCCTTACTGAAAGAAAATGAAGGACTGAACAGTTAACACTTGTATCTTACTGTCTGCTCTAGATATCGCATTCATAATGAGGGCTGCCATGACTTTTTGTTATTGACATGCCCCCACACTGAGAAAGTCTGGCCTCATAGAAAAATATGAGTTCCTGAGTTGTAATCATGTCATAATGGTGGCGTTTAAGTATGTTTACCTTGTAATTATGACATTTCTGACAGGACTTGAAGGCGTCAGGTCATGGTTGGGTGTAGTGTCTCCAGAATTCAACCTTATAATCTCTCTAGAACAAGATGAAACCATGCAGCACTTTTCCACCATACCCAACATGTTATTGGTATTTCCATCATCAAGTGTCCCAACCTATAAGTAACCTTTCTTGCCTACATACCAAATGTCATCTCCTATCAAGTTAGGACACAATCCTAATGGGAGCTGGTGTAATAGTTTCCTTTAACCATTAAAATGATGAAATATTAATGGTGAAAATGGTTAAAGGCAACCATGAGACCAATTCCCATTAGGAACTGTATATTTATTTGTTCTACAGTTTCTTTTTTAATTTATTTACCAGATTTATCACATTACCCATAATCCACATACAGTATTCAAAGCTAGGCCAAATTCCAAATGGTTTCCTATTCACTACAAGTGCTCACTACATAATGCACAACACATTGCCTTTTTAGACCAAATATAGTGCACTATATATCTGATAGAAGCCAATATCATCTGACATTACAAATTTTTGCAATTAACAACATCTCTTTCAGATAGATGAAATTATTGGCACCTTCATCTTCATCTGGGTCACTCAGCAAACACGCTGTGTGCTCAGTGAGAGCACTATAACATAGACAAGTGCTTTCAGGGATAGGGATTGTTACGTGATGGAAAATGAACGCAAGAAATCGCTCAGGGTATGAACAGTTGATATGATATACCATAAAATTGCTCTCGCTCATTACAGTTAATGCAAATTTTACACAGTATTTGGCTTCACTCACTATGCTAATTTTTTTCTTCCTTTATGATTCATTATATTGACTAAGTGTGTCAAATCAGTATGACTATGACTAAGTATACTTGACTAGCCAGGTGGGAGAAAAGAGATATACATGACAGAGCACAAAACACAACATATCTAATATGTTAATATAGATGACCATGTCTGTATTTATCGCTGCATAGCGAAGAATGTCTGAAGTCTTAACATTTTGCCTGATTTTGTAAAATATTCAAGCTTGAGCTGCTGTGAGTGGGGAGATATCATGAATAATTCATTCTTTAAACCCTTCCATACACAGAGACACACAAAATTCATCTCAGTATAATCAGTTTTCCCAGCGATGTTCTGTAAACCTGCCGAAATTTAACTGCATTTTAATTGTGTAATAAACTATAGTATGAAAGGCACCCATTTTTCTTTTTTGACACGCATCCCTGTTCATTTTTTCCCCCAAATCATATATACGATGCATTTAAACTGAGTGGATAGAGTGATGCGAAGATGAAATGAACATGTGGTGAACATGTGTGTAGGTGATCGGGATTGATCCGGTTGGGTTTGTATAGTTGAATGAATGAAGATGGTGTGGCGTGGTGGAGTACACACACTGCTGTTTGGGCTTGAGGTCAGTGTTCTAGCTATTGACTCCAGCCCATGATGGAGAGTGACAGACCATGAGGGCATGAAATGGTTCAGTTTGCAGATCCTCAGCTTCCCTTGGGCTCGTGAAAAGAGAAAGAGGAAAAAGTGGGAGGGACTATCATACCAAGGCAGTCGTGAAGGATTTTTTTTCTTTGATACCAATAGCAAGTATTATCAATACAAAAGTAAGCTATGCTATGCTGCAAAAAAATGTCATCTTATCAACTGAAAATATTTTGCATACAGTCAAATGTATCTAGTCTTTCCTAGTATAAGACTTCAGTAAACCAAATATAAGATTATTAAACCAATTTCCATTCTATTCCACATTTCTACTAATTCGAACCTTTACCTTTTCTTATTCTATTGACAATTTTAAACGTTATAAATACCAGCTGTCGAATGATCCACAGTGCACAAGCACTGCTGCTGACAATGTAGATAAGGAAGCGGACATTGTACGGAAATTGTAATGCTTGAATGCTAATCAAAAAGTTAGCAAAAGAAATTGAGCTGGTGGGGAAAAATATCACAAGATCAGTGATTATTTCAGCATTGATGTAGGAGCAAGTCAAGAATGACGGTGATGTTCCTGTTCATTGAATGTCATGAAGGCTTTTTACCTCAGGAGAAGAGACTAGAGATTGTGATGTGGATGATGCTTAGGATCACAGTATTTTACTCATTTATTACATATTAAGTAAAATGCAAATGAAATATCAGTAAAATAAATATCGTGTCTAAAGTTGCTTTTAGACATGTCATGTATCTCAGTGGAACTGGAATGAAGTCTTTAAATTTAAATAAGTAAAAATTTCTCTTCCTTTTGGGGACTTGAGAGAAACATATTTCAATGTAGCTGAACAAAGTTCAAAATTTTATAATAGAAAATGTTTACTGAAGAAAAAGGTTCTTGAATTGTGTTCTCTACAGCAACACACAAGACAAGTTTGTGTTATCTTGGATCATTTTCACAGCTTGTGTGTAATTCTAGGATTTGTAATATATATATATATATATATATATGAAAGAGAGACTGCAGTAAAATAGCCGTATAGGGCTGCACAAAATGGAGGGAAAATGCAACACACAATAAACTTGTGATGGGTGAAGGGTGATGCGACAACGATATGTCATGTGATAAATCAGAAATTAACAATGTGCAATTTCAAATTTTCTGATTTATGGAATCACCATCTCAATCACCCAGTGCTGCAAGATCACAACACAGCACAAAGCCAATAGCAGTGTGAGGTAATAATTTTAGTTTTCGTACTAACTGCATTTTAAAATGACAGGTGATTAAGGAAGTTGGTATTGTGCAGAAACAGATTGTCTTTTTTTACCCATTAAGAAACTACTCTCTCTCCCTCTGAATACTGAGTTTGATTTCTGTATTTCAGTGATTTCCGCTTCCCTCCTTGAATTACCTTCCTTGTTTTGATGGAAGATACTCACTGAGCCCTGCTTCATGTCCTACACATACTGTATGACATTGTTTATGTACAGACTTTAATCATTTATCAAAGCCCTGATGATGTGTTATCATGTATATTACATACTGTGATAAAGTTTTTTAAAAAATCACATCGTTCAGCCCTTATGAGTCATAGATCATGTGTAGAGTTTCATAACCTTCTTGCGATGTCTCGAAGTTGAAATATGTAACTCAGGAATTGCACAGCTCCCGCCTACACACAAATGTAAATCAGTTACTGGTCTCCAGAAAATCTCTCATTTCCATCCTTCTTGCCTTCTCCACGCTTCACACTTCTGTGCATGTTGTCCAAGAAGCTTTTTAGAAAATGCTAAATGAGTTTACTGAGATTGCTGCCGCTGCTTCTGACCCCAGAGGCCATTTGCCTTCGCCTCTGGGCAACTGGAGCGCAAGTGACACTTTTAGGGCTTGATTGCAAGTAACGCTGTTTTGGCTTATTCATATCTGGCAGCACGGTGCCAATTAATGGTTCTTCATGTGTTTCAGCAGACCAGACTCCCGCTGCGTGCGAGCCCAGCAAGCTTTCTCCAGTGCTGGTAATCTGAGCTGGAAATGCTTTGCATAATTATTAGGCTCCTTATAGAAGTGACAATTTTCGAAATGTAAACTCGAGGAGAGCAAATACTGTGGGAGATGTCCTAGTGTTTGCAGAGATGGGGAAAATACACCGCTAGTTATTTCAGAAAAATAACCTTGGTATACTTGAACAGGAAAAACAAGGATCTC
>CM074951.1:4160820-4180859 GCA_037577455.1 Pangasius macronema
GGTGGAAGTGAACATCTTGGGGTGTTGGACTTGTCCCCATTATTTTCCTGAGCCGTAAGGAAGCATTCAGTAATTTGTTAAATTAGCATTTACAGTAATAAGGGTGCTATGAAGAAAGTGGAAATTGCTGCATTTGCTTCTGTCGCAACTCATTTGTGTGCGCATATTTAATTGCACCCATTAAACTGATTAATTATTGCATGTACTTGGTAATGATACTGAGACAACAAAGTGCTATATGCGCTTGGGAGAAATATTATAATTGCAGTATGCACAGTATTATTGGCCTCCATGACTGTCAGTCCTACTGTAGAAGGTGTCAGTCATATACTGAGGGTGTGTGGCCTTTGTGAATGTCAGTGAAGGAGGTGTAGTCTCTATGCCTTTAAATTATTGTAAAATCGTGTATGTTTTGCACAAATATTCTATACAGTGTACATTTTGTTCTGTTTTTTTATTCCCTAAATTCCTTGTACCCTAGTAAATTATTCTGATTTTCGGTGGCTGTCAGTCCTAGTGAAGGACGCCTGTTTTTCTGCTTGATGCAACACAATGCTATGCGATGTGACTTCTCGAGCAAATAAGGTCATCTAAAATTAAATCTATTAAACTAACACACTGGCTCATTAATAATGCTTTGAGAGAGAAATCCACACCACACCCCTTCATCATGTATACATGTCGGCTCTAAATGTCTGGGGTTTTCTCTAGAAATATGCCTTAAATATGATCAAAGGGAGCAATATTCACTACATATATCTGTCTCCTCTTTGAGCTGTGTGTTACATGAAATTTGCAAATTCCTATAAATCCTTAATCACATAATTGCAAATTTAAAAGAATTTATAAGAAGCTAACATGAATGGTTAATATTAGAGTGAGGCTCAGAGTTAGCACTTAAAAAGTTCATGATGTTATTTGTATGAAATTCAATGAAATCACAATTCCTTATTAGCATCACTGTGAGTGATTTTTTTTCAGCTTGTTTTTTTGTGTTCAGCTTGTTTTTTAATTGTTTCCTCAGTTTTAGCTGTTAAGTGGAATCTTGGACCTGTTCATCACGTCTGGTCATTACACGCCTCCAGGAGCAGAACTAATTCAGTTAGACCTTCCTGTCCAGCATTACTCTCGTTACGCTAAAGAGTACTCAGAGAGCGAGAGAGAGAGAGAGAGAGAGAGAGAGAGAGAGAGAGAGAGATTGAGAAAGACTGGTCGACATTTAATAGTTTATACCCCACACAGAGACATGACCCATGTAGCTGTGTGTGATGCATCACTGTCTTCATTTCCAGACCCGACAGGAGGTACAGAAATCCAAATGGAGTGTGTTTTTGTTTCTGGGGTCTGTGTTGATTGCTAATTGCCTGTGGCTTCATTATTTCTGATTATAACGAAACATTTCTACAATAGTTCAGTCGCAGACGAGGGCTGCGACATGCCTAGGCAACTCAACAGCAACTAATTGAGCTACTGCTTGATTACCAAATGACTTTAGTTGAACATATACACACAGAGAGCTAATTCATGGCTACACAAAACATGCTAATTATAAGCTAATTGCATTTTTAAACGATAGAACAAGTTGTAATGTGTTAGAAACTTGGAAGAAAAATCTATAACACTCATATCATCCCAAATGTAATAGGTGTAGTGCTGAAAGTTTGTGTATTTAGACTTGTGCTGGAGGTTCAACTATTAGCGAATATCACTAACACTCACCTCAAAAGGTATTTCTGGAGTCAGTACCAAGGAATGTACATGAAAAATAAACTAAACAAAACAAATCTTATCTGTATTGTCATTCTTCTACCATTTTTGGAATGATACCAGATTACTGTATGTGCTAACGGCGAATGTGATTCACTGTTTAAGTCAGCTGCTACTACTGTTTTTAGATATTCAACATCCTTTTTGTCTATTTTAAAGATATCTATGTCTGTTTGAGATCAATTAAGATGAGAATGTGATGATTTCTACATACACTTTGAAATGTACTCCCCTAGAGGCTAGAACTTTCCTTACTTGTTAGCAATCTTAGCCTCACAGTTCTAGTGAAAAACATGTTTTGGCAGCTCGACTCCATCTGGCGTGTACATTTACATTTTTGGCTTTGAGTGCAAATCTGAGGCTCAAATGGAGATTCTCTTTTCTCAGACGTATATGAGCTGAGCCTCGCCGAGGAGCAGAAGCTGATCGTCACCACAGTCACTGTGGGTCAGAGCGTCGTGCTGACATGCGCCATCACAGGCGAGAGGCGACCGCCAATCATCTGGAGACGCAATAACCACACGCTCAACACATTACAGCTGGAGGATATCAGTGTGAGTGACATTCCACTTCCAACACACACACACACACACACACTTTATTCAATTTTATCCCAGAGCACATTGAGAATAAAACACTTAGCGGTTGTGCTGTTAAAGGAAAATTATCAAGGACGGGGTGGTATGATGAAGTGTAGCCTCTTTCCTGTAACAGCACATGCAAAACAAAAGTAACAAAAGTGGTTGTTCCACACATAGTCGAACAATTTGCCAACGATTGCAATGTTTTATTTATAAAGAAGAACACGCCATATTTTTTTATCCGTTTATAGTTGCATTTAATGTTGTGGAACATACAAGAAACAAGTTCCTGTCATCACATACATTATAGTAGTTATAAACAGTCGCTCTCTTACCAGCATCTCTTTATTCTCGCTGTTAAATTTAATAACACACACAAAAAAAAAAAAAATACTTGGCATGTTTATAGAGCACAGACTCCTCTGTCCTGAAGACTTTCCCATGGTGGAAAACTTCCTGACAGTGGAGACTCCTTCCATAAATATTACATAAACGTGTCTGACCATATCAGCAATTATACACTTTTTTGCTGTGAAATAACATGTTTAATCTGTTTATTTTTCCGTATCAAATTGTGTGTTGTTTCTATTGTATAAAACTAATAACGGATTAGAACAAGCACATTAATATGAACCTGTGATTTGCCTTGCAGCCAGAATTTCTGTCAGAGCTGCTGTTATAGAAATTGAATCAACAAATTCTGGCCGATCCGAATCAATTATTCAACACTGCTGTGGTTTAAGATTGTGATAAAACATTTCAAACTGTAATAAATTAATAAATGTATTCCAACTAAACTAAAGGTCAGTGCTTTATAGGGAAAGCCAAAGAGAAAGGATTATAAAATACACAGTAAATCAGCATTTCACGACGCCTCAGGCTCAACACACGCACAAACAGCAGCCAAAATGCACATAATGCCAGTGGGATGTGGACATACAGTGAGTCAGAGATGTTCACAAGTCACTTTATACGAGTCAGAGTCACGTCTCAGGTCTCTGAGCTGCAATCCTACATTTTGATGCCAAATATATCACATATAGCACCTCAGTTATATCCATGATGCTGGAAGTGAATGTTAAACTAAAGGCGTATTATCTGAAGAAGGAACATTTCTAGATTTTGAAAAAGTCCACAGCTCATCTTCTAGCAGTCTCGGGCTCATTACCTGCGGTAAAAGTGACTTGCGGTGTGTAAACACAAGCCTCATCGCCGTCTTTGTTCATGCTATTATCTGTGGAGAAATGATCTCGGATTCATTTAGTCGGTCCTGTTCTGTTTTATTGTCTTTGAACCTTGTCTGCTGATGTCTGCACACAGTGTGTAAGGGCTCTTCTCTGTTTTGATGATGACGTAATGATGCAGGTGTATTGTAGACATTTGACAGCCGCTTTCTGATTACAAACTGAACCTGTCTGGCTTATAGGGCTAAACATGCTCTTTCTGGGGAAACAGCCAAGGCAAGGTTTGACTGAAGTTTATTATATTAGATAATATAATAAATATATTGATATATTAGTTAGCTAATAAGATTTTAGACATCTTTAGGCACACTTTAGGACTTTGATACACTGGCTCCTAACACAAGCTGATCTTAGTTGGCAGACAACCAAGGCAAGGTTAAAAGGGTATTCAAAATAAAAACATTAATTTCCACATTGTTTTGGTAAATCACACTTAGCCAGCAATATTTTATACATTGTTAGGTAGACTTTAGATATTTGTTAAATTGGCCCCTTAAGTAACATGATCTTAGTGGACTTAGAGCCAAGGCGAGGTTAGAAAGTAGCCAAAATAGGAACATGTCTATGTTGTTGTGATAAATTGCACGATTTTAGACATCTTTAGCTAGGCTTTTGGCATTTGTTATAGTAGGTATTAAGAGTTGTTCCCTCACGATGCTCTCCTTTTTCTCTCTGGCCACTGACACATCTGAAGGGAATTTCTAGACCACGCCCCCTCTGCCACTACACAATTTGAATAGGATAGAGATTTAATAAATAGGTTTAGCACTTCATGCTTAAAGTTTGTGACTTTCAAAACATATCATTAGACTTACCAGGCTCAGGAAGTACACCTAGTATTTCTCGTAGCCTTTGCTGCATTTGATCATATGGTAAATTGATTAGGCACCAGTGACTACATAGACTTGTTACAGCATGATTTGCAAGCACAACTGTTTTGGCAGAGAAGACTAGACGTTACACTTATTTCATGAGCATGGTTTACCCATTAAGTTGGTTACGTTCAAAAGGTTTAAAATGACAATATGTTCTTTGCATACAGACAATGTATGGAAAGAATTCCAATTGAGAAATTAATCAGATCCCAGATTTTACACTGTTATTCTTTTATTCCACAGATCATTAAACTAATTATCCAATCAAATTCATTCAGCAAGTTGGCCTCAATCTGTTTATATGTATATATGGGGAGGCTTTGTTTCCGATTGTTCTATCAGTCATGTTATTCCCACATCATTAGGCTGCTAGTTTTGTGCTACTTTTGCTACTTTTTCTTTCTAACACTTCTGACTAGGATAGCCGTAGGAGCTACATCACTCATCATGGCTCTGACTCAAAAGTAACACTTTATTATGAGCCAAACAGGAAGTGCTTAAGGAGAGTAGAGTAGCTTTTAGCTCTGGCAGCCTTTCACTCTGTGCGAGTTAAACCGCCAAAGCAATCACAAGAACTGAGGAGGGTGCTTAGAGCAAATAAAAGGATAAGGAAAGTAAATAAGTAATGCTTGCTAGGAGCTATAAGGAACTGCGGTGAGGACTGAAAGGCACATCTGTCGTCAAATCCACTGCAAAGGGAATCGTTATGTGCTGTTTCTTTGCAGTTCTGGCTGATACGTGCTGTGCGTGTTCCTGGCACACCTATGCATCTGGTCTGTAATTGAGTCAACAATACGATCAGAGTTAGCACTAGATAAATGCTGGTGCAGCTAAACCAACATTAAGTGCTAATGAGTTTGTGAGAAGCCCCTGCAGGCTGAGATGATTATCTGAACTTTCACACTATCACTCTGAACTTTTTAAGGTAAAAACACGTTGACGCACGTTTGCAGATCTGTGTCATGACAGAAGAAGGCGTGTATGGGTAACCATAGCATACAGAGGTGCAAAGATGTGCTGACATGCACACCTCTAAAAATGTAACAGTGAATCATACAAGGAATAAACCACTTTGGGTTTGCTATTATAGGAAAATTATGGGCAACAGGAGAGTGTGATGTGGCTCAGTTGATTATGTTCCACTTATGTTACAGCAATTTGCAAACACTTTTTTTATTAATTAAAGAACAACACAAATTTGATCCATTTATAGTTACATTTAATGCTGTGGAACGTCCAAGTGATGAAACAAGTTATTTCCTGTTATCACTTATGTTATAGCACAGAAGTGTAAACCATTAGAGGATTATTACAGACTGCAAATTTAAAATGTCCACTTTTAATATACAGAGTCTCTGTGATTCAACCATCATCTGTTTCCATTCACATACACTCCCAAAAAGAAAAGGTCAAATCTCTCACTTTAAAGAGATCTTTGTTTGTCCCACTGGGTTTGTCCTTCTGGAGAACAACATCCTGTTTCACTTACAGAAAACACACACACACACACACACACACACACACATACACACGCATACGTTCCATATGCACACCTCTAATGATATGCAGTGTGATTTTCTTCTACCTTGAACTTTAAATAATCAGCATAATCCACACACTCTTCAAGTTCAAGTTCAAGTTCAAGTGTCTTTATCGTCATCACTCTTGTTAGTCTCTGAGGAGAAACTTTTCTTGAAAGTTTGCTGGTTTTTCAAGCAATTTATGTTACGCGAGCTTTATAGCAAACATGAAGGTCAGTCATTATACATCCTGCTTCTGTACCAAACACACACTCATTTATCAGACATTCTTGCAAACTCTTTTTTTTTGGTTGCTTATTTTAGAAAGGAACCTACATAAAAAGAACAATAACAATAAAAGATAATTTCACAGTATATGTCATTTTTTTTTTAAGGTACAAAGAAAAAAAGGTTTCCTCAAGGTCTCTGGATGGTTAAGGGCTCTAATGTTCCAGGATTCTGCTTCTACAGTATAACAGTACTTCTACCATTTATTTAAGTATAAAATTTGTTGTAGCATTTTACACAGAACATATAAGGATTTCATCAGAAGAACAAACCCAATGGGAGCAAAGATGAACCCTTTGTGGTGTTAGGTTCCACCTTTTTCTTTGGGAGTGTTTGTCAATGGCAATAGATGATGGATTAATCATTTTGTCTTAATATTAAACAGTTTTAAAGGTGCTATCTTTGTACCATCTGTAATGTTTCAACATGTTTCCAGACCTGAAATATCAAATAACATATAATTTCATACAACCTATTTGGATATCTGGCATATTAGTCCTGTCTGGATCTGTCTGAATAGTATATAGTAGATATCTAAGGAAAAAAAAATTACTATGAATTATTAGTCCTTCATTTCCTGTACTGATTCTCGTGTTTCTGATATTTATTGTTTATCCAGTGTTCAGTAACGAAGGGCAGGAAAGCATTTGCAAGCCTCCAGCAAATTCAACTCAAGTTATTTACTCACCTAAAGGTCTAGTTGGACTCGTCCTAAACTTCGCTTTCGGTGAATCCGTGTAATTTACAGAAAATGAAATCTTGCCATGTGTTGCATCACTGGGTGCAGCCTCAACTGTCAGGGGAAAAGTGTGAACTTGTGAAACTCTTCTGTTGCTTCTTCAGGACAACTTTTACACAAGACCTGGATATTCAACAGCATAAACAATGAAATGCATATCTTAATATCTCAGCTAGGGTGATCGCAATTCATCTTTATGGAAAATGTTTTGAAATATTTCTAAGGATTAATCTCTAGTTTATGCACATATATATACAGGGTTATGTTCAGCCAATGACATTTGACATTTCAAGTGTTAAACAGTAGAATTCAGCAGCTGCAAACCTGGATTTGATCAGTTAGCATGCTAATGGCTACCAATGGTCACAATGATGGTTACACTAATGGTCACCAATGATTACTAATGATCAATAATGGTCACCGATTACCAATGATTACCAACAATTACCAATGATTACCAACAATTACCAATGATTACCAACAATTACCAATGATTACCAATGATTACCTACTATTACAACTTTTAACAATACTTTTTTATCCATTTATACTTAAATTTAATGTTATGGAACGCCCATAAAACTAGTTAATTCCTGTTACTGCCTACACTATAACAGTTATAAACAGTCGTTTGCTCACCATCCTCTCTCTTTCCGACCAAAAAATGCAACTTGTCTTCTTACCAAGGAATCATAAAAGCGTTCATTCTCAAATTTATAGGTGTGATAGCATATTAGAATAATACGTAATTATAGTCTTAGTTCTTAAGTTTTCACGACACCATATTTACTATATATGATCTAAAAGTTTTTGAAAACTCTTTTTAGTTTATTAAAACACCAAAGCAGTAAGTGATAACTCAGTGTACTCTGAGCTCTATAACCCTGCAGTGAATCTAATCTCTTTTCTCTACTGCTTTTCTTCCCTCCAGATCCCTCCTCAGGTAGGTTTCCGCACCCGTCTCGAGGTCTGCGTGCTTTCAGTCCATCACAATCTCAAAGCCCTGAAGCTGATCTGACATTACATTAAGATTGTGGGATTTAACTGAGGTCTGGTTGATTGCGGGTCAGAGTAGATGCCTGTGTCAGGGACTTTATTTTCGCCTATATGCTTGCGCTATATGGGAGTTAATAGAGTTTTATCTGAGCAGCGTATTGCTTTTTTCAGCACTGTTTAGGAGAAAGGAGAGAGGAGAGAGGGCGGCCGGGGGCAAATTTGGGTCTTCAGAGAGTTTATTGCCTATTTTATATGTCAGTAGAATTGAAAAGACACCAATATAAGTGACGGAGGTGTTGAGGGGGTCACGTCGAGACCCTTCCTTAGAGAGGAAACCAGAGCATGCTTTTTCACCTTTTTGACATTTAAGATTGTGAAATAAGTACACCATCATTTCCTATAGTATTCTGAGTGAACACGGTAAACATAAAAGTAGACCATATTTTATACATATAGTTGGATATGAAAATTTTACTATTTAAACATTCAAAATGTAATTTTGAATATTTAAATAATTGAATAATTAATTGGATTTAACATAGTTAAGGGCAGTGGTAGCTCAGTGGCTAAGACGTTGGGCTACTGATTGGAAGGTCATGAGTTCAATCCGCAGCACCGCCAAGCTGCCACTGCTGGGCCCTTGAGCGAGGCCCTTAACCCTCAACTGCTCAGTTGTATAAATGAGACAAATGTAAGTCGCTCTGGATAAAGGCGTCTGCCAAATGCCATAAATGTAAATGTAAATAATTGAATCTCTATGATACAATTTCTCAAAAAAAAAAGAGAGAGCGAAGTTTTGGATTAACAGTATCTGCAAGAAGACAACAATCCAAAACATAACCCAAATATTACAAAAATCTCAAAAATCTTTTTAGTGTATATAAAAGATAAAGCTTTTGGGGTCTACAGATCATTGCAGAATATCTATATCATATGCAAAAAAAAAGAGATGCTAATTTTTAAACTGAATTTTATTTTTCTAATCATTTATTAATTAATATTATTAATATCTATTAATAACATTGAAACCAATTTAAGGTCAGAAACAGTAAATGTATGTAAGCAAAGTGTTCAAAGGGCTGCTACAATAAAGACACACTTTCCATATTTGGTCATAGCTTCCTGTTAACATTAGCTTAGTCTGATTGGTTCTTCTTGTTCCTCATTCCCCTCACTTTATTTAAGCCCTTTGTTTTAAGGTATAAGTCTTATATAATGATGTTGCTTTTCCGGTCATTAGTTTGAAGTAGCCCTAATAATATATTGCTCCCTTGGTGAACCCAGGTGTAATGTCTTGATACCAGTAATAAGAGACGTATCCAAACACATTTATAATGTTAGACGTGTATTTTCCTGCTTACATGTGGGATTTTTTACTGCCCTGATACTTCTGGGACTTTTTAGAAGTTATAGGGAGCTTTTTTTGTTAAGCACAACAGCAAGCAAAGTAAACATTAGGAGAAACAACTGAGAATGGCTGAACAGTTCTCAGAGAAATGGCTGAATGGCTGTCAATGGCTATGTGGAACTGTGATCACAGTAAAAGCTTGTCTTCTTGTTTTTGGGTGGTTACACATGAAAATAAATTAGCTTCCGGGCTTTTGGTAGCATTTTGTCTGAGTTGCTGTTTCATCCTGTTTGTTGTCACGGTCATGTTTCAGATTCTGTTGTGCTGCATGTGAGACTTTGGGCATGTGAGACTTTGGGCATGTGAGACTTTGCTTTTACAGGAAAATAATCAATTAAAAAAAGGGTTGGTGTGATGTCATTACCATGCTGAAGTTGATTATTTTCAAATAACAACCTGATGTATTTTATTCATCTAATGCCACAGCAATATGCCCACGATTTGTGATCTTACTTTTTATTTATTTATACAGAGTGTCTGAAAAGTAAGAAATCAGTGAGAATACTGTACGCTGAGCAAATATGTCTATCTGAATATGTTGAACAAAATCCGCAAAAACATCCAACAGTGGCTGAGAAAATGCATAGAGCGTAAAATTGAACATGAAGAGCACACGCTGTAAATAATAAATGCAAAATTAAGCATATGTAGTCCTACTCTCATTGGTTTCTGACTTTTCAGACACCGTGTAGTTATGTTTAAACAACACCTTGTAGATACTTTGTTCAATCAAGGAAAAACAAAAAATCATTAATCAGTAAAGAAAAATAATCTAATAATTTGACAATCTTAAAACCATTAAAAGACGCTAAATATATGCAAATAAGCAAAATTATCTGCCAATAAAATAAGATTTAAGCTTGATATTAGTAAATATGTATAGAAATAGGTTTATTGGCCTTATACTTGTTACATAATAATCTCACAATGAGAAATATTACATAAGTTTTCCTTTTTTCAAAAGATCTTCACTTGCTAAGATTTTTTTTTCATAGTTTTAGATAAAAATTGTGTTAAAAAAAGCTTATACTGGAGACTCCTTCCAAAACTGTTAAATAAACATCTCTTTACAGAAAGCATCCCCATATCACCAATTACACACATCTTTTTAAAATTCGTTATATACCTCGTTCGTTCGTGTGTTATTGGCTCGCGTAATTATATCTCTAACGCTAAGTGTATGACAGTCTTACCGACTTATAGAAAATGAATTCCAATCAGAATTGAGAATTCAACTGCTCTGAGATATAATTTCTTTTAAATCACAGGTGTAAAGCTTGCTTTCACTAGTCTTTGTTTCTTTTGTTTTGTGGAGGATTTGTGGAACTATTTTTGGGGGGCCCATTTAATATCTTCTGAAAGCCTATCTGTTGGTTTTATAATGCACTTTTGTTGCAGCTTCACTGTCAAACGCTTTGTTTTTCCTCACAAAAGAAACGGATTGTACAGCACCAAACCATTTCCCAAAGATATAATTCCTGCTCAGATGATGACAGCTGTCATCTTCTTATCAGCACTGAACTTAGGCTTGCTCTCTCTCATACTGTGCAGAAAGAAAAATCTTTAAAGTGGGTGTGATGCAAATGCAATCCATTTCTATTGATTGAATGTTTTTTTTTTTTACATGGCTATATTCTCTCTCTCTCTCTCTCTCTCTCTCTCTCTCTCATCCAATACAACTCTTCACCAACTCTTCTCAATATCAGCTTTGTAAAGCTCATGCTCTTTTATTTGCTGATTTATCCAGTGCCTGTTAAAAATTCAATCAATTAATTTAATTTGCCTTACTGTGATTCAAGTGTTGTGGCAATCTGCACTGCGAGCATGCTCATTCCATTTCATTCCATTCCAAGAGTTTTTTTCCTTTTATCATCACATTGTGTGAATGTCAAATAGATCTGTCTTTTTAATTTCACAGGATTTTGGCGATGATGGAAGTCTGTACATCACCAAGGTGACCACCACTCACATGGGGAACTACACCTGCCATGCTGACAGATATGAGCAGCTTTTCCAGACACACACCTTGCAGGTGAATGGTACGTAAAACAAATCATGAAATACAAAAAGCCAGATACTCGCATACACACATATTAGTTAGGGAGATTATTATGATTAATACAATACTGCTGTTGATTTCTCAATTCTGATTGGACAGAAGGTATTGATAAATTTTCTACAAACACGTGTCATTGTTGATATATAGGAAAATATTACTAACAAGCTGGCAATTCTTTTCAAACAACAGTTTGTACAAAAATGTACAAAAAAAATAGCTTGTCATGTTAACAATAAACCACAAAGTGCAAATCTCTCAGCCCTGAAGACCTTCCTATGTTGGAAATTTAAAGTTACTGCTTTACCTCTGACTGGTACAGAGCACTGACACTGGAGACTCCTTTCAGAGTATTGAGAGACCACCATACACCATCCCTGTGTGAGCAGTTGCTATAGAAATGACAACATACTATATGAGAACATGTGATTTGCCTTGTAGCTGGAAC
The DNA here is from genome assembly GCA_037577455.1 of Pangasius macronema. Taxonomy (NCBI): domain Eukaryota; kingdom Metazoa; phylum Chordata; class Actinopteri; order Siluriformes; family Pangasiidae; genus Pangasius; species Pangasius macronema. The sequence goes on from CM074951.1 coordinate 4,172,743, forward strand.
TACTGTCAGAAATGCTGGTATAGAAAATACACCAACATCATCTTCTGACCAATCAGAATCGAGAATTCTTGTGGCATTTTAACTTCCGGCACAGTGTTCCTCCATGAAGGGTCACTTTTGGCCCATAGTGTAACCTCAACCATGGCCTGGAACAATCTAAGAAAATAATAAAAACACTAGAAGTGTAGGATTGTGGCTATAATCCATGGTGAATAGTATAAACAGACTGGATATCAAGACACGGCAGAGCTACTGGCGAAGAATTTGTGGAGATGTTTGTGTGAGTATTCTAGACCAGGAATGAGTTAAAAAAGAAGTTAAAGACTTTAAGCAAAGACTTTTGGCAGCCTTCTCCCCAATTTTAATAGTCAATTTGAAACTGCAAATCCAATATGCTTAGAAGCTGGTTATCATCAAAGTCACCACTTTTCCTTGAAATGGGAAATCCAGTGGAGTGAAGAAATTCAACAGCAGTTTAGGCAGACTACATTGTGTTGTCACAGCTTCCTGTGACATCCAGCTGAAACCTAGTCGGATTCATTAAGCCGCCCTGTTAGACTTTTCAAAACACTGCATCTGACATCCAATTTAAAGTAACAGATAGCTCTCAAAACAAGGAAGTGATAATGACGTCTGTCTGGAAAAAAATGTCTGGTAAAAAGTACCATTTGTGGCAGTGTAACGTATGTGAACCAGACAGAGTTGGACTTATCAGCAAAAGCACTGACGCTCTTCTAAGGATCAGCCAAAGTCCAGAGCTGGTCAAAATACAGGGAGAGAGATTCCTCACAGAAAAAAAAAATCATAGAAGCTGGCAGATGTCAAAACTAGGAAATGTCAGAATACTATATAACTGTGGATGCTAGAACGTACTACAGACTATTGATTGATAACCTGGAAATGTGAACTGTAGAAGCAACACAGACTCGATACTCAGAGCTGCAGTTGTTAAGGCAAGACACTACAGGTGAACAGGGTAATTAAAAAAATAGCTATCACAATCAATTTTTATCAGTTCATTGCTGATATTCTTGCACAAACTATTTTTTGCATTGGAACTTTTTCAAAATGTACATTTATTTAGAGAAATAAGTCTAATTTGCATTGAATTACAGTACAGTGTATTTTACTGCAAAGGTGCTCTCAAGAAAAAAGAGAAAATATCATGCTGAAATATCTTTTTTTTGTATAACCAATAAAAATATTTTTTTTATTGTTTAAATGAGAAAGCAACATAAAATATGTACATTTTTAGTTTCAAAGTAGTATCTATTGTAAATCCAACAATTATCAACAGTTTAGGAAATTCCTCTGTAATATCATTTTATGATCATTTGAAGGAAATGATCATGTAAAATTTCAGAAATGCAGCTCATAGGTAGGTAGGTAGGTTCAGTAGGTAGGTAGGTAGGTTCAGTAGGTAGGTAGGCTCAGTAGGTAGGTAGGTTCAGTAGGTAGGTAGACTCAGTAGGTAGGTAGGTTCAGTAGGTAGGTAGGTTCAGTAGGTAGGTAGGTTCAGTAGGTAGGTAGGTTCAGTAGGTAGGTAGACAGATAGAAAACTGTATGGTTTTAAAAATATGATGTGGTTTAATGAGTTCCCATTCTAAGGTAGGAAAATGACTTGTATATCTTAATGACAAAAACTTACCAAAATTGTCATTTCTACCTGTAGTGTTTTTCCTTAAACTTCTTGTGTTTTTGCTCATGTGTCAATCAATACAAGACATTAGTAATGGAAAGGTTCAGGAATCAGTTTTAGCATAAATTCTGTAAATAATCCATTTATAAAGAAGGGTCAACAATATTAAAGCTGTTAGGATAACGATAACCCACTGAGTTAAGAAGAGAGATTTAAATTCGGTGCTTAGGTTTACGGTGTTTACAATTCTCACAAGCGCAGACTGCTGCTTCCAAGCTGCGCTCTTAAAATATGATCTCAAAGCCGCCTAAAAATCTAGTAATACCTCAGCAAATTTCTGCTAATGGATTTGGTGTGAACATATTAGCTGATTAAAGCTCTCAGACACAGCACTAATTCTGCTGGGATTTAAAGCATTTTGTAAAAAAAAAAAACAAAGAAATAAAGAAAAGAAAAAAGGAAAGATACTCTTCTTTCAACATATGAACATATTGCTGTGTAATTAGCCATAATTAGTACACATAGTGAGCCATTAGCGTTCAGTCGTATTACTGAAAACACAAATAACCTGCGTTCAGGGGAAACAGTCAGGTTTACACAGGTGCTTAAGTTCATTTCCTGGGCAGATTATTAATATTACCTAGGAGAGATTCTCCAAGGTTGCCAGATTTTTCTTAGTAACAGAGTGAGACAAAGGGTTTTCAGATGTGTCTAGACCACCATCGAAAAAGACAAGCACTTGTGTTTAAGCCCCAGGGGATAAAAATGCAGACTGCTATAGAAGACAATAGAATAGAATAGAAAAGAATTATGGTTTAGACTAATATGTTAATGAACAAATGAGGAAAAAAAACGATAAAAATCTTTTTTTTATTTAAAATTTTATAATATACCATTTAAATACCATTCAGTTTTAATTTGTGCACATCATATAGGCTATTTCTCCATGGGTCCATAGCCTGCTAATGGTTAGGTCCTGACGCTCGATTTAGATCCTGAGGTTCGATTCCCGGCCAGCGCAAGACAGTGCACTTTCAGTGCCAGTCCCAAACCCAGATAAAATTGGGGAGGGTTGCGTCAGGAAGGGCATCCAGAGTAAAAACTGTGCCAGAGTAAAAACTATGTGGACCAAGGATCTACAGTGGTGACTCCTAACGGGAACAGCTGAAAGAACAACACGACGTATAGGCTACTTTTCCATGCTTTCAATTTTCATTTCATCAATGTTTGGGTTAATTTTTATTGCTCTCCTGTAAGGAAAATGTCCCCATGGTTTAATGGTTAAGCTAACCAAACAGTAAAGCTCACTTTACACCTAGTCCATTAAATAAATCACACAATGACACATAATTGAGACATGGCCCTGTTTTGTTTTTCATACGTCTCAGGTCCGAGTCCTCAGGTCTGGAACCTTGAATACTGATTGTGCTTCAAAACATATAAACAAACATGAGTTTATTTTGTCTCAGGCACCAGCTGAAAAGTTTTCTGAAGCATTGTTTTGTCTCATAAATTCCTCCAGTAGTGATCAACATATCTTCAGTGTGTGGGCATCTCACACCATGCTCTCAGCCTCTATTTATTAACAACCTGAACACTTGTGCAAACCAAAGTGGCTTTAACGATAAGATCGTTTTAATTGGCTGAAAAACAAATTAGCCATGCTCAAGAGACTGTTATCAGGCCATTGTTTTTGCATGTGGGGAAGGAAAAGTAAATTAGGATGACATGTGCTGGCCCTTTTGTGCGGAGAGCCAGAAAGAGTGCAGAGACCTCCCGCCAGCATGGCGCTAAATAATGCATCATGACAACCAGGAGCTGTGGAATATTGTGAATATGTGCTTATTTTCTGTGCCATCAGAGCACTGGAGAGGTTGAGAGCACTGTGTAGAGAATCAGATTTTTTTAATTAGGCATAACAACTGGTGTATTCACTAGTTTCTTAAATAATTGACCCAATCATTCTTTTTATTTCATTTGATGGACTAAAATTATAACCTTTAAGCCTCTTTTAGAGGTTCATAACAGCGATAATAGAGTTATCACAGCACCAGGAAACTGAAGAAAAACCAAGATTGTAATTAAATAGACTGTCCTAAGTTCATCCCAGGACTCCACCATATTCAGAGCTGAATTAAACACGCATAATGCGAAATTTAAACCAAAAATTTATGCATATCAGTATTCAAACCTGAATGGAGCTCACAGGTAATTGACTTAAGCAGGTGCATAACCCAATTCTGAATACACATAACTTTCCCCAAGTAATCATGTAAATATTGACATAACTTTTGAGTTTTATTAGGCCAATCTGCTCATACCAAACATCCTTACAGCAAACGTAGTACTGTTTATCCTTACAATATACAGTTTCAGAAGAGTAATGATTTATATTCCAGCAATCTGGTGTCACCTAGAAGAGGACTAGTTCCATTATGAGTCTGATTCCTCTCAAGGTTCCTTCCTCAAGTGATGTCATCTAAATCTACATCTGGATTTCTGTTATTTCTGTGATATCTGCTGCTTTGTGACAATGTCTATTAGTTTAAAAAGTGCCTTTATTAAAACATGCATCGGTTGTTCTTCTACAAGCAATTCAAACAATTATGACATCAGCAATGACAACCATATTGAATCACTAGCATGTTCCAAGGGGTGTATTAGCTGTGCAAGTAAAATCAGTTGCTTCATTCAGGAAAAGGAAAACAAAAACTTTCATAACACTTAATGTTCTCCTGTGGAATATATAAAGCAGGAGGTTTGACAGTGATTGTTGATTGTAGTCTGCATGGATAATACTCATAAATAAAATCACAATTTTCCATTGTGACCTGATCAGGATCAGCAAACCCTGAAGATGAATAAATGAAACTATTGTTTATTGCATACATAAAAAAACAAAATGTAAATAATATTTGTCAATTATGTTCAGCTACTTGTCAGCTGATATGTGGCACATCCCTGAATTAATTATAGGATAGTATTTAATTTACATTTAATTAGAGTATCGACTTAAACAGTTTCCTAATTAGAGACAGACTACTTTATATTCTAGAGGGACCATGGCTTTGTAGTTGGTGAACAGCTAGCGGATAAATACCCTCATGATTGAGCTTGTTGTCATTAATTTCAAACACACAGTTATTTACTATTGTTTATGATTTGTTTTGATCTTAATAACATGAGTTAATTACTTCATCATCGTTTTCGAAGCTGCTTTTGAGCTAATTTGCTTATGACTGATTCATATAAAATAGAAAGATCGGACTCTTTTAACAACCACATTAAAGGCTTGTAGTTGTGTGTAAGTTGTCATGAAAAGAACAAGATCCTGCCAGTCAAAAGACACGTTTTTTTCTGTGGTGCCAAGTCAGACAAAAAAATTCAGAACGTGTCTAAAGCATCACTCAATATTTTTCCGACAAAGAAAGTGGATGAAAATTGAGTGGCATACCAAAAAAGAAAACATTCTTTAAAGTGCTGCGCTTTACAGCCCACCTTGAGAGTAAAATTCAACTTGACCTGCAACTATTAAGATAAAGATTCAATTAAAAGGAATTTTTAAAAAATGAGCCAAACAGACAAAAAAAAATTGATTAATAAATAAATAATCTCATTAAAAATGAATAGAAAGGAAAAAAAAACAAAGAAACCCTCCCAAAAAATTGCATTAAATAAATACATACATACATAGATACATACATACTTACATACTTACATACATACATACATACTTACATACTTACATACATACATACATACATACATACTACATACTTACATACTTACATACATACATATATACATACATACATATATACATACATATATACATACATACATACTTACATACATATATACATACATACATACATACATACATGCATACTTACATACATACATACATACATACATACATACATACTTACATACATATATACATACATACATACATACTTACATACATATATACATACATACATACATGCATACTTACATACTTACATACATACATACATACATACATACATACATACTACATACTATTGTATCAGAAATAAATAGTATTGTATCCTCAGTGCCCCATATCGTTCCAAGTTAAGACTTTCTTCCTAAAAACTGCTCAATCTTTACAAAAGAATCAGAAGAACTTTCAAGAGTAAGAGTATGTTGAAGTATTCATTTTAGAAATGAATACTGACAATTAATAAACTCATATATAAACTCTTATATCTCTCTATATATCTATATATTTTTTTAATATAGTTAGTAAGTCTGAGAGAAAGAACGATCTGTATTCATATGCTAGATCCCAGATTTGCATATGCCATAATCTATTATGATGTCAAACATTATGACAAGTATAATAATCATATCATAATAATGTTAGGTCATGACAGCATATGACATCAGGCATGAAATGTTTTGACATGGTTATGTCTGTTCAAATAAAATGTTAATTTAGAAGGATGCAATAACATCATAAAGTGAAAATGAAAGTGAAAACGAAATCTCCATGCTTACTGCTAACACATATTTGGCAATTTGTCAGACTTTACAAGCAGTACATGAGAATTGAATAGAGGATCATATACAATGAAATTTAGATTTAGCTTGTGTATCAATTTAAACAGCATCAGGTTACTCTATATCTAAGAGTACCATGATTTTCTAACTGAACTTCTAAAGGAAACCAGGAAGTGTTTGATCGGAAAGAACCTTACTCCAAAAAGGTTGGAAATTTCAGAACTTAAATGATTTAATAATTAATTATCCATGGTATTGCATTGCTTGTTAGCTGAGGTGACTTTAACTCAGCAATTACTGCAATATGCTCTTCGTCATTAAATCTTTCAAACACATTAACGCAAGTGTGATGAGGCTCCCAGGCAGCAGCCATTTAGGACTCATTTGGTGTTAATGGTGCACCAAAAAAAAAAAAACATAAAAACATAAATTGAGAAAGCAAATTCAGGAGTTTTATGCACTTTCAGATGAAAGTGTGCATGTAATTTAACTGATATCTATATTTATATTTCTGTAATAAAAGAATCGAAATAATTTATTAAATCTGTAAAATCTTTACACAAAACTATTCAAGGAAATAGCAGAAAAAGATTAAAAGTGATCTATTAAGTAGTTTGTTTAAGTTAAAAGATATATGAGAAACGATTGTGTGTTTTAGACTTCACAATTTCCTCGCTAGTCGAGTCCTCACACTTTGCCTTCCTGCTTCTTCGTTCTCCTTCCAAATAAAGTCATACCACACCTTTGTCATCTGTCTATCTTTCTTTATTTCTGCCTGTCTCTCTCTATCTATTTTTCTCTCACATCCAAACACTCACCTATGGGAGACAGGAAGCCAGAGCAGATGGTAAAAGATGTACTAACAACCCCCCCAACCCCCTACCACCCCCCACCCCCCGTCACTGCCACTCTCTCAGTCTAACACACATGCATTAAAAAAGAGATACACACTCAGTCCCCTCCAAATGTCCTCAGTCTAATGCACCAATCTGTCATGCTCTCCTCCTGCCTGGCCTCAATTAGAGCTGACACCAATACATCTGTCCGCGCCAAGCTAACATTACATGTCACATTCAATATCAGACGTCTTATCCTGGTTCTTCAGTTTCTTTCCTAGTGTACCTGTGTGCTTTCTTTGCAGCGAATACACAAGCTCATCTAAATATACTTGATACTTTACAGAGACGCAGGCTCTATAGAAAGGTCCTGCTTCCTGCTCTCGATCCCAGGTGTACGTCTCTTCCCGAAATCAATGGTGCTCATTTTAAAAATCAATGGCTCCTCCACAGCAGTCTTCTTCTCTATTTATCTAGCTCATTTGTTTGCCAGAGCACTGCAAGGCTTTCGCCATGTCAATGAGATCATTTTCCTTCCAGACAGGAAATGAAATTGGCATCCGTTCCAATAAAGAGGCGTACTTTCTTTAATCCTCAATGAGCAGGAAGGCATGAGATGGCAAATGCATGAAGGCTTAATTTAATTAATTTCCCACGCTCATGAACTCACTCATTCAGGCTTTTATCATCTCTGTCTCTGTCCTCTTCCTCAGTTCCTCCTGTCATCCGGGTGTATCCAGAGAGTCAGGCACGTGAACCCGGAGTCACGGCCAGTCTGAGGTGTCACGCGGAAGGGATTCCTAATCCACAGCTGTCCTGGCTGAAGAACGGCATGGATATTTCTACTAAACTGTCCAAACAGCTCACACTACAAGGTGGCATGATGATCAACTTACTCACTACACTGTGACACACTACACTGTTTATGCCAGTATATTATTTTCTTTCTTTCTTTCTTTCTTTCTTTCTTTCTTTCTTTCTTTCCTTCTTTCTTTCTTTCTTTCTTTCACCATATTCTTTCTCTTTCATTTTATGTATTTTTTTTCCTTTTTCTTCTCTTCTGTCTCACTCTTTTTCTTGCTTTTTTCTTTCACTCATCTCTTTTATTTTTTCAT
>CM074951.1:4180959-4196724 GCA_037577455.1 Pangasius macronema
CATGGATATTTCTACTAAACTGTCCAAACAGCTCACACTACAAGGTGGCATGATGATCAACTTACTCACTACACTGTCAATGTTAGAGTTCAATAGAGTCGAATCATTTCTTTTTTCCTTTCTTTATATTTTTGTGCCAGTTTATTTTTTATGCCAGTATATTATTTTCTCTTTCTTTCTTTCTTTCTTTCTTTCTTTCTTTCTTTCTTTCTTTCTTTCTTTCTTTCCCTATATTTTTTTTTTGTTTTTTTCTTTCACTCATCTCTTTTATTTTTTCATTCATTATGGCTTTCTCTTCCTTCCTTTCATCCCTCCTTTTCTGTCCTTGCTATTTTTTGCTATTTTCACTCACTATGTTTCTCAGACTATCTCTCTGCCTTTCCTTGTTGTCTTTCTCTTTCTCTCGCTTTCTCGCTTTCTTTCTTTCTTTCTTTCTTTCTTTCTTTCTTTCTTTCTTTCTTTCACTATATTCTTTCTCTTTCATTTTATGTATTTTTTTCCTTTTTCTTCTCTTCTGTCTCACTCTTTTTCTTGCTTTTTTCTTTCACTCATCTCTTTTATTTTTTCATNTCCTTCCTTCCTTCCTTCCTTCCTTCCTTCCTTCCTTCCTTCCTTCCTTCCTTCCTTCCTTCCTTCCTTCCTTCCATCCATATCCCTCCCTCTGTCTGAATAATACTATATGGTCTGTTTCTTATTGACAGGACACATGAGGTTTTACACTCTCTACAAACGATTTGAAACCTCATATCACAACAGAATCATGGAGTTTATATTACTGAAAATACTAAATCTAAACTTTTGATTAGAGAAGGAATACGCAGTCATACTTCACCTAACTGTGCCTGGGCGAACTGAAGCACAGTGTCTGTCTTTGTGTATTGATGCTGGAAATGCACCCATCACATCCTGTTGTGTGTCAGGTCATTTATAGTGCTCCAGGGCCTGATGGGTGTAGATAACTGACATTTTTTTAAAGATTTGAAGCTTTTGTAATCTCAAATCTTTTCAGTAGGCCTGTAATCACTCCATAAAGCTAGCTATTCAAACAAAACATAAAACTCAACGTGACAACCTAGAAGCAGCATGAATTTCTCAACTGCTGTCAAAAACACACTAACTGTCTGATTAGAGGAGTTTACTGAAGTGGAATTGCTTCAACTCTGTGAGAGTGAAAGTCGTTCAAAAAAAGAGCTTATGGATTTTGTATAGAGAGAGCTTTATATTTTAACAATTTTTTCTTTCTTCTCTTTTCTCCTATTATTTTTGTCTTCTTGCAGCTAATGGGAGTGAAGTACATATCAGTAATGTTCACTTTGAGGACACCGGAGCATACACCTGCATCGCCCGTAACGAAGCCGGTGTGGATGAGGACATCTCATCTCTGTTTGTAGAGGATTCTGCACGCAAGTCATGTATGTTTAAGTCTTCTTAACTCTCTGTTTTTTGGTGTCATTTTTGCCACAGTGGTCCAAATGATATGTGAATAAGGGGTTAGTGAGTGGGACTTGCTCGATTCGTCAGCAGTGCTCAAATCATTGCTAGTTTTGGTGCTATACAGCCAATTCTAAACACCAAATCATATATATTTGTATGTGAGAATGAACGATATTAATACTTCATTATCATTGGACGAGGGGGTAAAACAGTATAATAAACAATAAAATAAAAACAACTGAATACAAATTATATACACAAGGAACTAAATGTGGCTTAAAAATCATCGCTTACCTGCATGCTGGTTCTAATGACACCCCAAAGTATTTCCTTATAACACCTGAAAAATGACCATTAGACCATTAGGCTAACTTAGCATAGGAAAAGCTTTGAATTCAGGAAAAACGTTTCTTCAATGATCATCGTCTTCTGACTTACTAAAGTTTGGAAAAGAACTACACATTATTGACGTTTCGACCACCTGAGTGGTATCTTTAGATTCAACAGGCTGTTGTTGTCATAGCTATAGTTGTAACGCAACAGGTGCCTACTCAGGCAGATCCACAGCCATCTGCACGGGCTTTTATAACACGGTGATCTCAGGCAGGTAATCAGCATGAATGTGCAGCACCTGGTCACGCCTCTTTATAACCCCTCTGATTGCCTCACTCTGCGTGCGGACGTAGATCTGTGCCAGGTAACAGAGCAGCGCCATGCTATTCTGATTGGTAATTTTCAAAAGGCTTGACTTCCTAAGACTAAAGTGGAGGATAGACCGAGAATCCTCACTCTGAGATAAATATTCGGCTCTCTTAAGTTAGAAATTGTTCCTTTCTCATTTGGTGCCTTTAAGTTCAGCCAGAAAGAAGGCCAGTTTGAGTTGTCTCTTCCCGCCTCGCTGCGTTGCTTTTGAGTTGAGCCGTTGGCGCTGAGGTTCCCCCAGTCAGTTTCACAGGCACTACAACACTCATTTCAGCTAGCTCAGTGGCTAATGTTATGGTGTGGGGTTCATAACCTCTCTGTTTTGTGTCCTGCTCAAGGTGTTTGCATTTTAGACGGAGCCTTTTTGATCCATCTCTGGAATGAGTTCCATCCACACCATGTATTGTCCTCCCGGAAAAGCGGGCCCTGCGTGACGATCTTGTACATCCTATAGCCTAGCCCCATAACAGCTAGTATTAACAAGCTAGCAGCTTAGCATGTGTTAGCCTAACATTTCTTACTCTACACACTAGCTAGCTTGTATAAGTTGAGCAAATCCAATTATTCAGCATCGATTTCTTTAATACCAGTGATTTCTGCTTATTATGGTTATTAAATATTAATGCCACAAATGTAATGGTTATTAAGGAATATGACCATAATAAATGACTTTGTATATTGTGATAATATACAAAGCTTAGCTTTAGCCCTGGGTTAGCATAACCACTTTTTGATGTGATCTCATCACAAAGGTGATGAGAGATGCTTCAAGTCTTCAAAGCACTAGACACTTTCATATCAGCTCCTAAAGCCTGGGATTACTTTCCTCTTTTATGTTTGCTAATTAGCTAATGAACAATGCAAGTTATTGCAAAGGCCATTTAGCATTTGAATATTTAATATTCAAAGGTATCCTCAAATAGATCACATTAGCTTCTGATTTTTTGTTATTACATTTGCATATATTATTAGATATAATTAGGTATAATTATTGCTTAATTATTAACTTGGTTCCATTTACAGTAACAACCCAGCGGCAAAATTAGAAGAAGATGTAATATGCGTATTATTTACTCTGGATTAAAAAAAAAAGTGCTTGCTTAAACCAATTCCTAATGTAGGAATGCGCCATGCCTTACAATCACCCATGCCTTTAAAATAATCCCAGTTTGGCAAAACAAGTGTATGCAAATTCCACTATTAGTTTAAAATGCTTAAAATGCTAAAATATTCAAAATCCATATCATGTATAGTAAGTTTAGTATGTAGAGTAATAGCATATACAGTAAGTGATAACAATACAAGTAGTCAAAAACACTACCAGCCATGACATACACATGAGTATCCCAAAGATAAATGTTTGTAACATAAAAATTCCAGTTTAATTACTTATTTTTCTGAAAGTAAGGAATATATCCAAGAGAACACAATAACCGCAAATACACAACGAGGCAGGAATTTTTACAGTGGCACTGCTTGGGAGACGGCACTGCAATCATGAATGCAATACATCATTTTGCTCGGTTCAATACACAGTTTATGGACAATAAGTATAGATATTTATCACAATTAAGCCTCAAAGAAAAACTTTAAATATATTGTTGTATTAGGGCCATATTCAGAGTTGGCGACTTAACTTATGTCAATATTCACACAAGGAGATGGGCTACAGTATGGCTCCTGAGTGGTGCAACAGAAAACTGTTCAATCTATCACTGGATAATTACAAGTTCGAATCCTGATGATGCTACAACCATCCATGGCCAGGAGTCAAGGAACAAAACTGGCTGTGCTTTCTGTGTGGGTGGGATGGCATACTCGCTCTCCTCTGTCAATCACAGAACCACTAGCCAATCCTAAGCATCTCTTTATGCCATGTATGCAAAAAAAAAGGGCAGAAATCTCTTTCCTGAGAAATCTCTTTCCTTCTTTTTCTGAGTGTGTTGAGCTGCCTTGTGATGCAGCATGAGCAGTGTTTTGAAAAGATGTGGTTTCATGCACACGTTTGCTCCTCGCAGTTGGTAGCTGTTGTCTGAGTTGGCGGGTAGGAATTGGCAAGACCAAAGAAACACAGTGGCACTGGACTTCTAATACTGTTCTTCGCTTGAAGCTGTATGCAAGAAAAATGTGCTTAAGTCCAAGCACAGAGTCACATGTAACTAAGACACGCCCCTGTTTTCCTCAAATTCCACCCAGTGCATGTAACGCCTAAGTAGCGCTTAAGTGCAGCGTTACCTCGAAGGTCTGAATATCGATATATGAAATTTTGGTATTACATCCTTGTAACTCAACATTGAATACAGCCCTCAGTCATTATTGTTAGAATGAGTTCCATCACATCTTATAAGCATACACTTTTCCCTAAATTATAAGAGCAATCCTGAATCCAGGGCTCAGAAGGATTGGAAATGAAGTTGCTTTTACCATTTGACTGGTTCTACATGCAGTTTGTTGTTCTTGAGACATCCAAAGAAGAGATTAAACTGTGTAGCAGAGTGTGTGCTGTGAGATATTTAGTGATGTCAGCTATGGGATTCACAGTGTACACTACAGTTGAACAGTTGAAGGGGTTGCCGTGTCAGGCTTTTGGGAGATGTAGTGTGTAGACAGAGTTCAGAAGGTTGGGTGTAGAGTAACCTGGCACTCCCCGGTACAAAAAAAAGGAGGGTTTTAACACGGGTCACCAGCTTGAGACACGACGGCTGTTTCGCCTGCATGAATAATCCATGAGGGAGTGTTTTTCCTTCCTCCTAGCTCAGCTATTAACCCTACTACAACACCAGCATTTCATGATTAGGTTAAGATATTGCAATGATTAAAATATGCCTGTAGACATTGTGCTTAAGGATATCAATTTAGCAGTTTTAATGCCTTGATGGAAGGATATTAGTGTTGGATTTGGCAGATAGTGGAACAACTGTCATTTTGGATGAAGGGAGAGATAGAACACAGTCTGAGCAAAGTCTGAGAAAAGCGTCTTTTAACACTATTTCCAAAACTACAGAGCCACAATTACAAGTCTGAGATAAAACAAAGATATTTTGATCACTTTATACCACAGAACTGTTGAAGGCTCAACTCAGATCGGGTCAGAAGTTGTTAATTATTGTACTATAAGAGCAGCTCAGATAATAGTTTCGGCTACAAGGTCGTTTTAATTGTAACAACTTACACAGGGGCTTGGATGGTAACAGTTGTAATGGTTTAAAGAAAGTGTGTAATTGTAAATATGGTGAAGTCTTTTGTTTATTTTACATTTTATGGAAGGAGTCTCCAGTGTAAACCATTTGCAACAGTCAAAGTCATGTAAAGCTGTAAACCAAGCCAGAAAAAGTGTTTAGGATGGAGAGCTTTCTCATTTCTTGGTACTCAATTACTACATTAGGATTCACTTGGGAGGAGCCTCTAGTAAGCAACCCTAATGAATTAGTTTAGTTCTTTTTGCTCGTACACGAATTGCTGTTTTATATATGAATGCTGTATTATTTTCTGCTCATATATATATATATATATATATATATATATATATATATATATGGATGTATACCCAATATAAGACCATTGCCTGTTTGTTCCATTGGTTCCATTTGTTCCACATGAGACAATCTTCTATTTCACTACATATATGTAAAAATATAGATTTCTATTTAATAGATTCTAGCATTCCCTAGTATGTAATTGTTAAAGGAAAATAAAATGCAGGTATCAAAATGGGTTGAACAGAAACTGGCAAATTGTTATGAACAGTGCCCATCCATTAACCTGTATAATCTCTGAATCTTTATAACCTTGAACAAGAATCGTGCATTTTTATATTTCTACCTCTAATCTTCAATCTTTTACACATATCCATTGCTCATTGAAAAATTGCTCTGATAAACAGTCTAATTTAACATAAAAAGCAAAGAAGATATGTTTATGAGCAATGTGAATAACAAGTGACGTGACTGAAATAATGGACATTTCTCGGCTGTAATTATACTCATAGATTCAAAAGAATGATGTGTTATTACCATGACTCAGAGAGAAAATATCACGGCTTCAATGCAGAGAGTCGAACATCACTCATTCAAAAGCTGCACACAACAACAACAACAACAACAACACTTCCCAGCTGTTGGTGGATGAGTAATAGGATGTCATGGGGAGCTAGAATCCACAGAGACCAAAAGAACATATGCAAAAATAATAAATATATATATATATATGTATATAACGTATAATCGACTGACCTCGAGCGTACATTTTATTCATACTTATTTATTCTGACATTCCTGCATTCTGAGAAAATTCCTAATTTAGTCAGACATTAAGCAACATCTCACACTCCAGATATCTACAGTTGTTGTTTATCGACCTCTCACTATCGATCCCCTCCCTCGCTCTAGGTTTGCTGTCAGGATTACCCCTTCACACGCTATAATTTGGCATTTCACACTGTCAGACATTGAACACAGCACAGCAACAGTGTTGTTCCCCTGCCATGGCCTGCTGGATGTGGCCAAGTTGTCCACTGACCCATTGTTATAGTCCAGATAACTCTGGAAGAGTTATAAATATAGTTTTGCTGACAACATACCGTCAACACAATTCCTTTCTATGAAGCTACAGGTGAAAAACTGTAAATATACTCTATCTCTGTTTTTCATTCAGGAACTCTTCTGCATAACATACCAGAATGCTTGTAATTAATTTTTCATGAGTTCAAATGCCTGAAAAAAATTGAATCTCCAGAGTGTTTGGTTAGGTCACATGCTGTAATTGTAGGCTAAGAAAACCAATATTTGCTTGCAGTCACTCTCTTCACCTGACAGAGCTCCTGCTGAGACGAGACATCCAGTGGGACGTTTCAGTCAGTGTTTTACTGTAATTATAGTCACTTTTCAGAGATTTTTCCATTCTCCAGCTTCCGGCTCACAGTACGATTGGGCGGGATGCCAATTTCAGTTTCAAATTGAGTCTAGAATTTTTTCCTTTGCGTTTTAGGGGGCGGATCCTAATGCGAGTGCGTGTTGAGTGACAGTCAAGAGAGAGGTCTGCACCCCACAAACTATTATTTATTTTTCTAAAACTGGGAACAGTTTGACTTGTCAGGATAAATCAAATTACTATTTGCTTGGAGAGAAACGTTGTTCTAGATTTCCAAACAGCTGAGTCACTGGCTGTCTTCAAATGACAGCTAAAGACCTCTTCATGAAGTACGTAAATTATGCCATAAATGCCACAAATGTAAATGTAAGGCTTGCAGTGTTGGTGTATCATCACATGGTAAGAGATTTTTTTGTTTTGTTTTGTTTTTTTGTGACCATGAGATACCACCGTCATGGCCATGAATTGTGTATGTGGTGAATCATCATATTTAAGACATGGTCTCCAGTTCATTATTTGGCAGGGATTGGTGAAAATGTATATTCACTTTGAGAATTTGCATAATGTCATATAGGCTAATGGCATATCCATGTTGCAACTCCAGTGACTCCAATATGTCATTATGCATCATTACAAGATTTAATATTATCAATCATGTCCATGCTCCATGGGCATAATGATCTAATTCTCTTGATTTCTCTGTCTCACTCATTTTAAAATACTGTAGCTGCTGTGAGTTAGTGTTTCACGGATGCAAAATAGTCTCGAGAAACTTATGGCTGCAAAATATCCATTTATTAAAAAAAATAGCCATGTCACCGAAACAGCTCTGAAGAAATCAGACGGAATTCTCATAGATCCAATGTACTACTGAGTGTGAGAAGGACAAAACAAAGACATGCCCGAGGCACTTGCCATGATTAGTTTTCTATTTGTGCTGCTGAGCTAATTAGAGTTTGACTCTTGGTTCGCTTTTACCGGATATTTAGTCATGACATGCCTTGCTCCTCTCGCTTTCCCCTCGACCACTGGCGCTTTTGGCAAAGTGACACATAAACAAATGCTCACTGTAGTGTTGCTATTATCAATATCTCTGCCTGAGAATGCTGGAGCTGAGTTGTGTGGCTTTTCTTCAAAAAAAAGATCTTCTCACTCTAGGACAGATGATCAGACCACAGTGACGCCCTTGTCGTTGCCCCCACACATGGCTGAGTAGTGCTCTGATATACGAGGTGTGTGTATATGAGCAGAACTCTCCCAATCTCTCTGCCTGGTGATGAATAGCATCAATAGTGTGTGTGTTATTGGAGAAGACTGGGCTTGCACAGATTTTATCTTTTCAAACCTACCTCCCTGGTGCAACATTTTCCCTCACGCATTTTTTAGTCGTTGCCATAGCTGTAATATTTCCTGTTCTATCTCCTGTGCTCCCAAACAACAGCTAACGATCATCTTTTTCCCCCAAATGTCCCAAATGTACATGAAGGAAAGGCAAAGATACTTTCGAGAGCACTATACCATACAATTACCATACATCAGCAAAACTCTGTTTAATGATATGGACTCGATTTTAAAATATTTTATATCGACTTCTGCTCGCTCATTCTGATTATTGTTGCTAGCTAGCTTCTTTTCATTTTGGGTTGATAACATTTTAGTAATAAAATAATTCATAAAAAAAGGAATTATCTACTCAATTAGGGCTTATAATAATAATAACGAGTAATAACTGTTAGTAATTTCTGCACTTGCTAGGGAAGTGTTTTGTTAGTCTTATACAACAGTGACTTTCTAATGACTTTCTAATTTTGTATTTATTAACAGTAACAACATGTTGAACTCTTCACCCATCTGTAGTTACATTTAACATTGTGGAACATCCATTAAACAAGTTCCTGTTATCACTTACATTATAGCAGCTATAAACAGTCATTTACTCAGCAGCCTCTCGTTTTTTTCTTTCTCTTTAATAAGACGGAAAAAAATGCAGCTTGTCATTTATTTTATTGCTAACTTAATATTGCTTCTACATTTATTGCTGCTACATTACACAATAGTTTACAGATATTGCTGATTGCAATCATTTTCCCACACAATAATCCCACAATACTTTTTGTCCTGTTATCCTGCATAGTCAACGTGCATTGTCTTGTGTATTTATTGCCCAGTGTGTTTATTGTCCTGCACTAAATCTCACACTGTTTTGTGTTTGTACTTTATGTAGTCCTGTGTACTGTGCTATAGAGGAATGACAGTAAAATCACTTGAACTTAAACTCATTGAGAAATCAGGCAATATAAAGAAGACTTTCCTGTGGCAGAAAACTTGTTACTCCTTACCTCTGACACTGGAGACTCCTTCCAAGAATGAGAACAAAACATGTCCTTACAGAAATCTTCACCGTATCAACCATTACAGACAAATTAGAGCTGCTGTTATTGAAAATCAGTCTGACCAATCAGAATCAAGAATTCAACAGCGCTCCGGTTTAAACTTTAAACAGTAGCATTAAATGTTACTGTCTCGATTGCTGTAAATGGCGTTAGTTAAGGCAGCTAACAAATCAAACTAGAAGTCTTGCCCAATTTTTAAAAAAAGTTGAAATTTGGTTTAAGAATTGACTGACAGAGAGGGCAGAGCTTTTAATGGGTGACTGATACACAGAATTAGGTATAGAATAGATTCAGAGGGGAATTGTGGGAAACTGCTTGGAAACAAAGGCGGAACCAGAAGTAGTGAGAACGAGAGAGATGAGATACTGTTCAAGGTCGCATCCCTGCTGTCTGGGTGCATGCCATTACAAATAAAGAAAACAGATGTCACACATTATATTAGTGTTAATGCAGCGGTGCTTTGCTGATAACGAGGTCTATTCAGCAATAGAACATTGGCTTGACAAATAAAATATAATAGCTGTCAGACTTTAGGGAAATTGCTTCACTTTTCTGTGATAAAGCCCTAAAGGATGGAGAAATGTGCAATGATAATGAATTATGCAGTGCATAATGCTGGTTTTTGGTAGCACTTTTTTACACTACATATTTATAGTATAGTAACAATGTAGCATTTAATAGGTAAAAACATTGTAATTAAAAATATATCTAGTACATATCCTCAGATTCAGCATCCGATTCCTGTTCCTGGTTGACAGGAGTAGAAGCAGATCTGGCCCTTTTGCCTCAAGGTTTGGCGTATGGTGCAATTTGAGATGCTTTTCTCCTCACCACGGTTGTAAAGAGTGGATATTTGAGTTACTGTAGCCTTCCTGTCAGCTCAAATCACTCCTGCCATTATTCTCTGACCTCTCTCATCAGCAGGGGTTTTTCTGCCTGTAGAACTACTGCTAACTCTAAGTATTTTTGTTTGTTTTTTCACACTATTCTGTGTAAATTCAGTGACGATTAGACTGTACAACCTGTCCCATTTCTGCAGTGAGGAGCACTCAAGCACCTAAATGCTGCTTGCTCTTGCGTCAGTAGGAGTTTAAACATGTTTAAAGAATATTTCTATTTTTATTGCTCATTATCTGTTTATATCTATATTGTTTTTACTAAATCTATTGTTAGTTCTTCATTGTTATTTGTATTGTCTTGGGCATGTTATCTTATCTTATCTTAACATATGTATGTATGCATACCTGCTATTTTTTATACATACATATATTACCTTTGCCCATTTTGAGCAACACTGGGCTAAGCAGCACTGTGTTACTGTATGTGTGTGTGTGTGAGTGTGTGTGTTTTTTAACACAGGGAAGCAGATGTAGCCTATGATGACTCATAATGATTTTGTTTGTGTGTCTGTGTATTCGCGTGTGGTTAAATGTGCGTCAGGTCCCAGGTAGCTGACCTCGAGGTAACTTTGCACATTAGAGCTCATAGAGATAATTGATTGAATACACCTCATCAGTTGGTGGTATGATGAACTCAATTGTACCAAAACCTTGTCTCTTGTAGGCAAAGGTTAAAAAAAGAATACAAATTAGACAGGATGTGAAGTCGGTCATGTACAAGTCATCATCAAAGCCCTGAGGGATCATGAATAACTTCTTTTCTTCCCATCTATTTTCTCTTGTAGTGGCAAACATTCTGTGGAGAGAGGAAGGTATAATATATCATTTTCTCTTCCGTTACCATTCAGTCGCATATCCATCTTACAGTATCTCTGTTTAGTTGTTTTATTCCATATAACACTGAGATGCCAGTTTATTAGGTATACCAATATGATCTAGTATTCAGCTGTCAAATTGTGAAATAGTTTCCAAGGTGAGTTCAAACAACATCAGGGGATTTGGAAGGAATATAGGTACAAAACAATTCTAGCAGGGATAGCTAGCTAGCTTAATTATTTTGAATAGCATTAATATCTATCTGTCTGTCTGTCTGTCTGTCTGTCTATCTTCAGATTCTTCGACAGCAGCATGCTATTTAAGTCTGACATTCAATGGATTGAAATGTCCATAATAGAGATATTACCTAACAATAGCACCCAAACGGAATGAACACTGTGAATTGCAGTTTAACAAGCAAGATCATTCACATTTTTTTACCCTACGAGACAGCGTCTTCTCTCAAATCCCTCTTAAATGATGTCCTTTGATTATCTAATAAACTGGAAACTCAGTGTATTTTCTAGTTCTTAAAAAATCCCTGCTGTTGTTTGCTAACCAGAGCATATATCTCCTGCTCCAGGTCTGGGCATTGGGAATATGTTTTATGTTTTTTATGAGGAGGGCATCAAAGTGATCCAGCCAGTGGCCTGTGAGATCCAGAGACACATCAAACCCAGTGAGAAGCTCCTGAGCCTGCAGGTGAGTGTGCTCATTACAGAGGACACATTAGTTCAGTCACCTCTATGCACTAAAGAAGCCACTTCCTGTTGGGATTCACTCTGAAGTGCCAGTCAACAGTATTGCTAAATATAGAAATATTATTAAATAAATGTGCATGAATAGAAAAGAAAATATTTTTCTCCTGCTTATAGTGGACCCTTGAGAAGACCTATCTTCATCACTGTTGCTACAACCTTAGCATATAAGTGTAAAATAAGTTGACAAAATAAGCTTAGTTTATTGTGCAAAAACAGAAGATGCTGGATCAAGTGCTATTTTTTTTTGGCACTATATTGCTTAAACCTATATTGTTTACCTAAAACAAAGGCCTAGTCCTGATAACTTGATTATCACATTCATATTCTTGATAAGCAACCACAATGTATTCACAATGTATTCGCTATTGTTAGATACTTATTTAAAGTTCAAATAATTTTGTTTTTATTTTGTCTCTTGTCTTTATGCTATATGTCATTGCAATTTACAGCAAAAAATGAACTCAGAGGATGAATTTCTGTCTATGCCACCTAGAAATTCATCTTAAGCACCTACATAAGATGACTCTCAATGCAGAGAACTTTCCCTACATATATATTAAAGCAACCTTTGAACTTTTCCGATTTTCGGACACAGACTTTGAATATGGCTGCTTATTAATGAAAACATAAATTTAAAGATAAAATGAGAGACTAATAGTACCTAGTAGTACCACTAATCACAAGAACTAATTAAAATTAGTAAAATTAATGATAAAACAGGCACAGTACATGGTAACGGTTATGTCTATTAACTTCTATGGACAATGGAAATGATAAAATAGCTTTAAACAAGATATGGTTTGGTTCATCTATCTGGGCGTCTACCTTTTCAGAATAATATGAGCACCTACTGACATTTGTGGTTTATCTACTCTAGATCAATATTTGTTAACCACTGCATCCCTGTTTGTGATATTTGCTATATAAAATTATAGTGAGTAATGGTAATGTGCTTGTCGATGCCATTAAATATTTTTGTTTGTTTGTTTGCTTTTCAATATCCGATTAAATTAATTGTATTATGAGTAATGCAATGCACTAATATGGTGGACAAATTTATATTGGAGACATAAATCTAAACCACTGAATTCAAGTTTTCAAATGAACCCCTTTCAATTTAAATAAGTCTTAATGTCCAAATCAGTGCTTTAAAGGTACAATACTATTTATTCATCAATAGTGTCATGTTTATGTATTGTAAATTGGCCTCAAATATCAACCTATAGTTTTTTGAGTATATTCACAGCCCAAAACATAACTTTCAGCATACCATCAATCTATCAGAGAGTGGCAATGGACTTAATACTTCTCCTTTCTTGAGCTGACATTGAGCAAGAAAAATGGGCTTAAGTCCAAGGTCAGAATTTCATGGAACTGAGAGGCGCCAATAGTCAGACAATAGTCTGAGCTCAAGTACTTATGTCTGAGTTCTGATAACTCGTGTGCAATTTCAATTCAATTTCAATTACTTCCTCACTAGGAGCGCTTAACTCTGAATATGATCCATTATTTACTGGTCTTTTGCCCTGTATTAGAATTTGTTAGAATTTGAACTAACCAACTCATATGAAAGGCTATGAATTGTTAAGGTTAGCCTCAGGGGTGGGATTAGTAATTGGATATTTTCTTTACCCATACTGTATGAAATCCAAGTAAATCTCTCTTGCTAATTATAATTCCTATGAATTTTGCATGAGATCCAGTTGTGCTCATGGAGAAGCGCTCAGAACCAAAATAATTTATGATTTCTTTCCCATTTTTCCAATCATTTTATCTAGTTAAAACATGAATCATTCATCACCATCTGCTGGATCTTGACTTTGGAATTTTGAAACCCTGAGTGTGTGAGTTCGAGGTTAAGACTGAGAACAGAAGACACAATGAGAATTTTTGAGTTATGTGACCTGAAGTATTTTCAGTGATGGTAGCTAGCCTTCTGCACTGTAGATTCATGTAGAGGAACTTCCCACAACTTTACACAACACAAAAACAATGTGAAATTCCCTACTGCCATGTAGAATATTTCAACTTGAACTATTTAGCTCAGGACTCATTCTGAACTGTGATGCTACAGCCGTGGTTCAAGAGACAAATTCTCTTGCTGTCTCTCAGATTTTGGTGCAGTTGATAGATGACGGCGAGATTTACACAAGTTTCTAACGTTTCTTCTTTGCAGTTTTGATCAGAGCCTCTGTGTTAGCATAGAGTCTGTCTGTGTACTGAATCCCACAGTTCCGATCCTTTATTAGGACATCAGTCTCACGTCAGGCCGTACTGGCAGAGCTTAACACAAATACTGTCTGGGGGGGGAATGTTGGGGAATTTTCAAAACACTGTATTTTAGCTTTGTGTTTCCATTATGCAGTTATGTCCAAAAATGTACTAAACGCTAATAAAAAATGCTCAGTTGACACGTATTGTTCAAGAACATAATAGTGAGTTTTTTACTGCATGAAAAGTCTTCATATAAAACTTAAATATCCCATATACAAGAAGTGTAAGTAAGTGTAAACGATATCATGATTTTCGCTCCGGTCGATCCGTGTGTGTTTCGGACAACAAGTTGTTTTTTGTTGTTGGTGAAATGTCCTTTGCTATGTTCATGAAAAAGTCCAGTGGAAATGTAGCCTCGGTAATCATATTAAGAAGGATCTCCATGTTATCAGCTGCAGATCACAATCTTAAGAACAGTGAAATTCCTCTTAGTGTAAGCTTATTGCGTTAGCTTTAGCCGTACCTATCAGAGCTTAATTTGCTGAAATTGATAGCCTTATTGCAATTTCAGCTCAGTTCAGCATACACAATGTGCACATACGGCCTCTTCTGAGCTTCTGAGTAAAGCACCAATCTTATCACCCACTTCAGATAAACCCACAGGAGTCATGATGGACTAGAAATATACCACACCATATGTTTTATATTTCTTTTTAAAGCTACTTATTCTTTACAACAGAGCTTGAGCTCTGTGGAATTTAATAAAGCCCAAGATTTATTTATTTATTGTGTATATTTTGCTGATGTGGTCTTTTGTTGTTCTTACTAAAGGAGGAAGTTTGCCCAAAAATAGAGGGAGAAGAGGAGCAGAAGTGTGTTTGGGCTTCAGCTGTGAACGTGAAGGATAAGTTTATATACGTCACTCAGCCAATGCTGAACAGAGTGCTCATCGTAGATATTCAAACCCAGAAGGCTGTTCAGGTAAGCTAGCAAATCAATTATCACGTCTACATCTGCATTCTGTGAGCATACGTCTCGGATATATTTAATGATTCTGGAAAGAAGTTCGCTGACACCACCAGAACAACACCTCTTTGCATAATTCATAAGCAGAGATTTCTAAAAGTGTATAGTTGTTGCTCTGAATCATTTTGTACAACTCTCACAGACGTGTCGTAATGTCTGATGAGCTCCATTTAAGCTAACACCATTCCTCATGCTACAAGTAAAAAAGCAGAGCTTTTAGTCGATTCTCACAAGAAATCATGTTGTATCCTGTCCTCAGTGATAATGGAAACTAAAAAACATCTTTCAGCCAAACTGAAAGGCTTGTTTGCATAAAGTGAAAAGCAGTACACACNCGAAGTGTAGACTTTCAGCTTTATTTTAAGAGGCTCCACAAAAATATGGCATTTACCATTTAGGAATTACAGCCATTGTGAACAAAGTAACTCCATTTTCGGGGGCTCAAAGGTATTTGGACAAAGTGACACAACTGTAAATATAACCATAATTTTAATACTTGGATGAAAATCCTTTGCAGTCAATTACTGCCTGAAGTCTGGAGCCCATGTTCTCAAAACATGTAGCATTTGGCTGCATGTGAGCAGAGAGTATAGCCCTATACACCTCAGAATTCATCTTGCTACTTCTGTCAGCAGTCACATCATCAATAAA
>CM074951.1:4212645-4229262 GCA_037577455.1 Pangasius macronema
AAGCTGTAACTTCAGGTTATCCAATATGGGATACCATTCTTGGTAACACGACCAGCTGCATTTATTATTTTGGCTTATTAACATCATAAGGGAGAAAAAAAAAGATAGATTGCTGAAGAAATAGCTGTTATAATGTAAGTGATAACCAGAACTTGTTTTTGCCAGACATGTAAATGTAACTATAATCGGATGAAACTTATTTTAAAAAATGGTAATTGTAGTCAAACAAAACAAAACACTTCATGATGTGCTGTTATTGAAAGATAATCAACTTCAAGGAGGTAGCAGTGACTCTGCCGTGTGTTGGGCCACATCGCACCACCCTGTTGTTAATTAATTTCCTATAATAGCACCCCCCCCCCTATGTGTTTTCTTCCTTACATATTGTTCTGGACAAAAGAAACAAACATTTACATTAGAAAGTAATATTTAACATGACAATCGCTATTTTTTTTGTCTTATTAACTCCATGAGAGAGAGAGAGAGAGAGAGAGAGAGAGAGATAGATAGAAAAGAGACTCTGGTGAAGCAACTTGTTTTGCAGACATTCCGCAACACTGTGTAAAAACTATAAATGAATAAAAGCTATAATGAGTTGTTGAAGTTATTTAATTTTAACCGTTTAACCGTTAAACGACACCATATTCTCTTTAGCTTCTGAGACTCAACAGGACACCTAAATAATCAACTTTGTGGTGGTAAAAGTAACTCTGCTTTGCCTCTGAGGTCTGCCACATTACACCACTCAGTTATTAATTACTTTCCTATAACAGCACACTTCTAACTAATTCAGAAGGAGTGCATAAAATATATTTCAATTCGGACTCCGTCCCAGGATACAGTCAAGCATTAAAATATTCCTTAAGAACTTCGTTTGAAATATAATTTCATATCTTTGCTCAGTGAAACCCAACAAATCCAAGTATTTTTTTCCTGCCATTTAATCCACCAAGGTGCTCTGCCTTTAATAAAACATGGGTGTGCTGCTCCCATAGGGTCCATCCTCATAAATGAGTGTTACATCTCATTACTGTTAAAGCCTGATGAATTCTGATGTGAAAGCCTGATTTTCTTCGCACGGCTAACCTTCAGAGATTCACACAAAATGTCAGAAATTCATCCAGCCGTGCTAGCGTTAGCGGGTCCATGTGGCACAGTCCATTATTTAGCAGCTCTGTGGGGAAGAAAGTAAAGAAGCTGTAGAGCTTATTTAACACGGAGACCTCCTAATATGCTCATTTGCATTTGTGCTAGCTGCAGCAAGATATTTTAGTGAAATACTTTTCAATGGAGCGTCAGTGGTGTTTGATTAGCACTCGGAACATGTGATAAGTCTGAGACAATCATTTTCCTACACTGATGGCATATTGTCATTAACTGTGCAAATATAGAACAGTGTCATATTCAAGTCAAGTCAAGTCAAGTCAAGTCAAGTGGCTTTTTGTCATTTCAGCTATATATAGCTGACGGAGTACACAGTGAAATGAGACTCTGTTTCTCCAGAACCTTGGTGCTACATAAAACAACATAGTCACCTCACACAACATAGAGTTAATGATTCTGTTAATGAACTGTTAATGATCAGTAATTACCACGACAGCTTCCACAATGGGTGATGACATGACAGCATATGTTACATGCTCATTTTCACTAAGCGCTCATTTAGTGTTAACTCCTTTTGCTAATTGGGACACCATTAGTAATTTTAAATGTTAAGTGTCATGAAAAGAACATCAATTCTAAAACGTGTATCCTAAAACATCCACTAATTTAGCAAATACTAGCAAAGCAAATCCACTGCAAAATTTTACAGTGGTATGCAATACATTAAAAATTAGTTGAGAAATTGACTCTTTCAATAATAAGACTTCATCCTTTTGTAGTTGTAAACTGGTAATAATCAGAATTTAAATATACTGCAATAACGTGAGAGAAAAGCTGAGATTTAAAAAGTTATTAAAAAACGGCAAGCGAGAAACATTTTCAAAAGATAAATGTAGACAAAAATTGTTTTAGATATTTTTAAAGCTTAAAAAAGTTTGAATTTTTGGAAATAAAAGCAAAAAAATTTTAAACTTTACTGTAAGTCACAGTTTTGATGAGATACTTTGTCAGAAACAGCAAAATCTATGCAAATGTTTTCTTGGTGTTAGTTTATTGATTATTGATTATTTTGATAATTATTTTCTGGCAGAAATGCACCTTCATGGTAATTTAAAAATCAATGCAACTTCTAAAAATAACAAAGACAACGACACAGAGAACTATAAAACATAAAAAACAAGACAAGGGCTTGCAACCAGACTTTTACCAACTGTCTGAGGATTCGTATACAGGCAGCTGTAAATCCACCCTGAATGACTTGCTTATCAATATTTCTAATCTGTGATCTTCAGTGGTACAAAAGATATATTTTATGAAGAAATTCTTTCACAGACATGTTGGTCTATTTTCACTTTGATTAATGGTTTCTTACATTACCTACAATGCTGTACAACTACCTGATGATACATTCATCTCTGCATGAAGAGAGCGATGCAGCAGGGCTTTAGTCCTTTAGTCTGTCCACGCTCTGCTCAAACAGTAGTCGAAGACTTCAATGTTGAAAGTACGATTATAGTGACAGTCACAGTAGCGACAGTCACATCTAGCGATTGATCGCGAACCTGGTCTCTGCGGTAACTTAGATGAGGCAGTAGAGGAACAACTGTGAGAGAATGTGTAGAATATTTATTTTATTCTGCTTATAAAAATCCATGAGAAATGCAAGAGTGATGGAACCCGTGAGACTAAAGCAACACAGTGTTTCTTTGGTGTCATCCTGTTATTTTTCTCTCTCCACCCTCCTAACTTCTCTAACACTTCTACAATCTTCATAGTCCTCAGACCATGTGGCTTGTTTTATAGCAGCATTTGGCATTTTCAAGTCACAAACAATGGTGAATAAGGGTCTGGAGTACCAAACTGTACTTGTTTGTGTGTGTGTGTGTGTGTGTGTGTGTGTGTGTGTGTGTGTGTGTGTGTTTTATGTTATGCGCAGCCATGTCTCACTTTCATTACGCCTCAGCAAGATCCTGTCAAGGCTCCTGAAATTAGCTGAGAGCAACCCTAGGGCACTCACCTTTGCTTTTACAAAATTTAAGACAGAGAATGCTGAGAAGGAGGGCATACACTCGCAGTGCCTGCTGTGTGTATACATGGTTGGCCATGTGTGTGTGTGTGTGTGTGTGTGTGTGTGTGTGTGTGTGTGTTTGGAAACCTAATTTCCTCTGCAGTCTCCCTCTTCATGTTGTGCTGGGTGTGATTGGTGTGCTTGAGGCTTCTCTGACGAGCAGCATGAGCAGCAGCAGTGGAGCAGAGCATCTTCTAGCAACACACACACACACACACACACACACACACACATACACACACACACACACACACACACACACATACACAATATGTGTGTGTGTTTTCGAGATCTTCTATGTACCACAGTCCTTCTGTCCTACAGTTTCAGTCGGTACTTGTTTACGAGAGTGTCTGCAGGCCCATGGGTATGAGTGACAAATCAGCTAGCAACTGTGACCTAGCAAAAAAGCTAATGGCAAACTTGTGACTAGCATACAGTCATCTATAATGTAATGGTACTTGTAATACAAAGGTTTTATCTAGAAACAAGGTCCAAACATCATCATTATTATTATTATTATTGTTGTTGTTGTTGTTGTTGTTGTTGTTGTTCATGATGTTCACAAATTTACACACAGGTACTTCCTTGACTGGCAGCAACAATGTGGGAATTTCTATTCTGTTATATGGAATTTTCAACATTGATATCGGAGGGCCGTGGCTAACCCTGCCACCTATGGTGCTTCAGGGCGCAGCAGTGAGCGTTTCTCCCAGTTCCTGCCCGGGAATGTAGCGGGTCTGGGAGGCTTGCGGCCTCTTTGGAGGCCTTCCGAGNGGCACCAAGCTAGCTGCTCTCGCCATACCAGAGGTCAGTCTCGAGAGGCTGATCCCCTTAGTGAGCTATTTGGCAGCATGGAAACTTCTGCCAAATGTGTCTCAATGGGTCCTGCGTACTGTAGAAAGAGGCTACCAACTAACTTGTTTCTTGGACGTTACACAACATTAAATGTAACAATATTGGGATAAAAATTATGATGTGATGTTCAGTAATAACAATCATTTAAATTGATGTCAAATTGCTGTAGTACAAGAGAAATAAAACACTTCAGAATGTGATGTTACTGGAAAATAGTCCACTTTGTGGTGGGAACAGTGACTCCACATCACACAAGCCTGTTGTTGATTATTTTCCTGTAAGAGCATGCTCCTTCAAGTGTATTATTCCTTTCTTAAAAATGACCTAAATTCTAGACTTCTTCCCTTTTTAACTGTCATGCAGTCATGTGTGATTAAATGCTAAATTGTGTTTGGGGCAAAATGTGGTGATACCAATAAAGCAACACAATTCAGTGGGTTTGTGTGATTAGGCAAATTAGGCCCCTTAATCCTGAAAACTCATTATCAGTTCAAAGTTAATATTAGTGTTCATTTAATGATAAGATGAAATTATTAATCTTCTATCAGATGCTTAAATATTCCCAGAATTTTGAGAAAAAAACACCTGCTTTAATAGCTAGCAACCTTGACAAGTCAAACAGATGTTGACATGGACTTTTAGTTTCTATGACAACCAACAAATCTTTTTCCTCCTACATGCGTTTCCTTTTCGTTCCGTTGCAGAGGTTTGCCAAATTCGCTGTTCATTCGTTTTCCAGATAGAGGTTGAGAAGATGGATACGAGCCTACACATGGTCATCACTCTTTTTTTTTTACATGGCTGTGAATAGAAAGGAGAGAGAGAGAGAGAGAGAGAGAGAGAGAGAGAGAGAGAGAGAGAGAGAGAGACTCAACCAAAATCACTCCTGGACTGAAAGTTTNCCCCCCCCCCCCCCCCCACCCCCCCCCCCCCCCCCCCCCCCCCCCCCCCCCCCCCCCCCCCCCCCCCCCCCCCCCCCTCCCACTCTCTCTCTCTCTCTCTCTCTCTCTCTCTACCCTTGTGAAGAGCTGCTTGTCTGCTCTGGGGAACTGTATCTATAGGGAATTTCTGTGAACTGAGAGCACATTCTTTTTCTTTCAGTTGAACAGCCTAGCTCACAAAGATGCAGTATACCAAATTTCAGCTCTGTTGGACTTATGGACTGGAATATAAAAGACCCAAGGCACCCAAACCACAACCTGTTCACGCTGCTCACTTTTGGCATCACTACTACAGTTTTAGGACACGTGAATAGACTCCGAGACAGTTTCTTCTCACAGGTCATACATTTTAGACTTCTTGATATTATGCACATATTTATATTACTGTTTGTCTTCCATGTCACTACTAAGTCCAATATAAATATCCACAGTGCAATATACACTCAGCAACCACTTTATTAAGAATACCTGTACACCTGCTTATTCATAAAATTATCCAATTCGCCAATCACGTGGCAGCAGCAGAATGCATAGAATCATCCAGATACAGGTCAAGAGCTTCAGTTAACGTTCATATCAAACATCAGCAACTTTGTCTGTGGCATGGCTATTGGTGCCAGATGGGCTGGACTGAGAATCTCAGAAACTTGCATCTCAGAACTCACACACATCAGGTTCCACTCCAAGAATAAGAACCTGAGGCTTCAATGGGAACAGGCTCACCAAAACTGCACAGTTGAAGATTGGAGAAAGACCAGACTATGCTTTTTTTCAACCTTCAACTGTAGTTATTTTCAATACGCCTTGTTCCCCTAGATCAGGAGATCCTCATGTGGTCCCCTGGTGGTTCCCTGTGAGAGTGGGGCTGAAAAAGATAGGTTGATGTGGTGGAGCCTGCCTAATGGCACCACCTCTAGGCCACAGAAGATACACTAATGGTGAGTATGTCAAATAACAGCCAAACATGATCAGCTGTTGAAGTATGATGTCTGTCCATGGGTAACATACTGAGTTGCCTTTATGAAAGGGTGAGGGGCACTAGCTTTTGACCAAGGTTCTCATATGTACAATCTCCGAGTTGGTCTGCACAACTCCTGAAAACTCCTAATGAAAACAAGTGATGAATATTCTCTCTTACCTGAGTAATGGGAAGGAGTACTATATTTTGACCAAGATTCATGTAGGTACTGTCTCTGGGTTTATCATCTCATTTTACCGGAGGAAGAGAAGAAGAAAGCTCCTAAAGAAAAGAAAAGAAAATCCAAACAAGACTAAGAGGTTTCCAAGTGCCTGGGCCCCTAAAACTCTAGCAAAAACAACAATAATAATATTAACATCAAGTAAAGTACAGTTTGCCTCTTTACATGCTCTTAATAATATCTATCATTTCATCAACAGTGTTGGTTTGTCTTCTCAAGGAGTTGCACAAAGCTCTATGAATGGAACAAGCTCATATCCACACACAGGTTTGTATCTAAAAAGAGGAACATAGTTCATTGAAATATGAACAAAGTGACTGGCTTGTGAAGTACTACGTAAGTACAAATTATCCAATAATACCACGTCCATCCCGTAGACCTGTTAAATGTTAAATAATATGACGAAGTAGGACATTTGGGCAATTTAGACTTTATCAAAACTGCCCTCACAAGAACTTGCGTGATCATGGTGTGCTTAAATCTCAGGCTACACCCACTTCCTCTGAAATGGCTGATTGTTTTTGAGCACATTGATTAACTGGGTGTCATCAGTAAGAATACCTGCTGATAGTCAAGCCAAGAAAACTTAGATTGGTGATATGTTTGTTCAAACAAAGACAAGAGTGTCAGAAAATTACCCTGAAAGTCTTCACTTTCACAGCAGTGGCCTTTCCTGTAGCATCTACTCCAACACGCCATGCTGGGAATCATAGAGCAAAAAAATTTAAGGTTGTATGTGTATTTACAGTCTCACACTGTTTGTATCTTTTAGCAGATCTTTTAGCAGATCTCTGCAGGTTCATTTTCGAACCACGAGCATCAAGGATATTACACACCCAGCAGTGCATGTAGGTTACACGAACAAGCCTTTGTTTCTCCTTGAGACCAAATGCAATCTGACAGAAAGCAGCCCAGACATAAATACAGTGGAGGCAGCCAGTCTACAGATGGCTTATAAAAGCAATTTCAATGCTGTGTTTTTTTTTTAAATCCAGTAACAGAAACAAAGTGTCTGGCTGATGGTGCACAGATTCCTTAACTTAAGCAAGGTCAAGTCTCTTTTCATCCAGTTCTACTTTTTCTGCTGAAAACAAGCCACTTGCTAGAAAACTCAGTTACAATGGTATTAAAAATTTCTGTCAGGTGTCACCGTTAGCTCCTAAACACAAAAAAAAGCAATCTTTTCTCACTCACCATTCTCCAGTGACATTCAATGTCATAATAACGAGAAACCCAACATACATGTAGTGGACACGTTGAAGCAAACATTGGAGTCAAAGTCTCAGAATGCGGCGACATATTTGTGCTGAATTACAGCTAAGAAGCACCTGGGCTAGTTAGTGATCTGTGAAATAATGATAATTGATGGAGGAATTTAAACCATTAGAAGCTGATCTGTTTGAGCAGAGTGTACAGATAGAGAGGTGAGAGAGCTGAACGGATAAAGGACGAAAGCACAGCTACATCACTCTCTCTGTAGGTAAAGCTAAATCCCACTGGCGTCACTACCAGTACGTAGTCGAACAGCATTGTGTGGAATGTGAAAATAGACTGACATTGATGCAAAAAGTTTAAAACTGAGAAAGGTCATTCTCTTGATTTATAAAAGAAATCTCGATGCCCTGAAGATCAGAGGTAAAGCTCCTCTTCCAATAAATATACACCGAACTACAACGAAGTTCATAACAGAACATCTGCGACTTTAAAAAGACAGAGAGAGATCTTTTCAAACTACTGGCACTTACAGCCAAATTGCTTTCAGATGAAGCTTGCTACACTGTGCATAAACTTCCATCATTATCTTCATCGTTAACTTCTATAACAAGCGTGTGTGCTGGCAAACAAAGAGATGATGCTCTGCTTGTATTAAAAAAAAAAAGCAGTAATTGGCATGCTTTGGCATCCCGAATCGTTTCTCAGCAGGGAAAATCTTGATACTTCACAGTGACTTTAATGCCTCGTATGAGAATAAAATACAAGCAAAAGTTCTTTCAAGAAGTGTTTAAAGGTTTTTCAGTGTTTTTTTTTCTTGAGTCAATGATAATAGAGTATCACACACACACTTAAGCACACATTTTATATATATTTGTAACGTTAACTGACTTACAAATACAAGCAAAGCGATACATCAAGCAGAAATGCTAAAATACAAGATTTTTAATTGAGTGCTAGAGGAAGAGGAGGGTCTTTAGCTGTTTTTTTTGAAGATGAAGTGAAGTGTGGTGACCAAGTGGCCCATACTCGGAATTTGTGCTCTGCATTTAACCCATCCAAGTGCACACACAGTAGTGAAAACACACACAGTAGTGAACACACACCCGGAGCAGTGGGCAGCCATTTTAGCTGCGGCGCCCGGGGAGCAGTTGGGGGNCTCGAACCCACGACCTTCAGGTTCACCTTCGGGTTACAAGTCCGACTCTCAGACCATTAGGCCACGACTGCCCCCCATATAGATATATGGCGGATTCTGCTGTCTGGATTGATGTGGGAAGTTCATTCCACCACTGACGGACAGTCAGTTTGAAGGTTCTGGAAAGGGTCCTCATGCCCCGCTGAGTAGGCACTGCCAGACGTCGGTCATTAACTGATCGCAGCTTTATATATTACTCATAATTTTGTGTCTACAGAGTGAAATTCAGACTAATTAGCAGAACCATAATATAATATAAACCACAGAAGTTGAAATTCTTGTCAGTACAAGGATACGATACAGTGTAAGTAGACCATGAAGCGCAACTATTTTGCAAAATTGTTTGGTCAAGTTGAGCTCTTCTGGGTCTGAAATGTAGTCCTGCAATGTTAAATAGGAGTTGTAATTGAAAAAGAATAAGTCTCAGGCGGTGTGTGTGTGTGTGTGTGTGTGTGTGTGTGTGTGCACCGATTAATGTTGGTGCTGACTTTTACCAAGAAAAAATTATCACAGTTGTGTGGCATTTCATTCATTTTGATACTGATGTGAATTTTATTGGATGCTTTAAAAAAATAATAATAATAAAATGAACTACACAGTAACACAACTGATTGGCTTAGCAGCTTGGCAAGAGAATTTATTTTTTTTTTTTCAAAAAAATGTTTCAAAAAATGGGGTCTCGTGGTGCTTTGTAACTTTAGCAAATTAGCTAAACATACCACAACATGATTTTTCAAATTAGATGGAGTACATGTCTTCTAGGGAGGCAAAGGATGCACCTCATTTTTTACAAGTCTTTGAAACGTTGTACTGAGGTAGGGCCAGGGGCGTTCATCATCAAGGTCCATACTGCACTCCGGTGTCTCACTTCAGACGCACGTGGATAGCTACAGTATAGCGCTAACAACCCTGTGTAGCATGACAAGGTCACAGCAGATCATGCATTGAACTGATTCATGATTCTTGATAGTGTTTTCTGCTTTAATGTACATGATTGGATGCTTTAAACTGGAATTTAAATAAAATATAGCATACAGTTATTGGCTAGATGAAAGAAGAAGAGTATTCGATTCCAATAATACTCAAGTATAGTATAAATAAGCTAAAATAATACTTTAGTAGAGTAACTTAAGTACAGTTACTTGAGTATTTTCCACTTATGTTTAAAATCTTGCTAGCTAAGTGTGAAATCCTACAGAAACTGGCTTTCTTCAGTTATTTGGCTGTATGTTTAGGGTCATTGTCTTTGTTGAATCATCCAATCTACTCCCAAGATTCAGCTTTGTTTTTGTTTTTGTTTTTTTGTCCAACAAGATTAAATTCTATTCTAATATGTCCTGGTACATCGCTCCATTCTTGCTTCCTTCGATGATGTATAATGCCCCAGTACAATTTGCATAAAAGCAACTCCATATCATGATGCTCTGATGCTCCCACCCCCATGCTTCACTGTGTCAGTGATGGCGTTCTTGGGATCATGCATACAACCCTTCTTTCCCGAAAGATGAAAAGCTTAATTATTGCCAAAGGTTTTTGTTTCATTGTTTCCGTATATTCTTCCAAAAGTGTTCTCATGTGTCTAAATGCTTTTAGACATGGATCTCTGTGCTTTTTAGCAGAGGAGTTTTGTGTGAGAGGTTGGAACAGAGGTAATTGCAGTACAGCTCATTGCTTATTGTTCTCTGTGTCACTGTTGTTCCTGCTGCTTTCAGGTCGTGCTGCATCCCTTTTCAAGTGACTACTAGCTCCTCTCTTAGCTTCTTTATCATTAATCTTAGAGTGCGTTGTGAAATCTTGCATGGTGCACCTGTCTCAGGATGATTAGTTATGGTTTCATAAACCTTCCAGTTGCATATTATCAAATCAATTGTCCTGACAGAGATATATAAGGGCTTTGCTATGGCTCTGTAGCTTTTTTTTCCCATTGTTTAATAAAGTTTCTTCACTTTTACGATGATTGATGCTTGTTGTCCTAAATCTTCCCAACCAGTGGCAACGTTTTTTATAATGACACCAGAACATTTTATATCATTGCATGAGAACATTTTATATTATGTATACATTTTACCACTTCTTCTTTAGTAGAAAATATTGGAATTTCAGCAGACAGAGGGTCTCTCCAGCCTGCCATACACACATATATTCTGGATGGGCTTTTACATACTTGCTTTTCTCAGAGCATGTACATAATCTGTTGAACTGGCCAAGTTCATCACCATTTAACTCTCTCACACACACTCTCTCTTTCTCTCTCTCTCTCACACACACACACTCTCCTGAATGCTAATTTGACCATCCTCTAGAGGAACATGAATCATCATCAAAGTCAGTCACACTGAACCTGATATCTTAACCTCCTGACTAACTGCCTCATTCTCAATGATCTCCTCCCTTTTTACTCTGTAATGGCCTCCATAGCTGAAGAGATGCAGTATATCACTGAACAACGGAGACGGCAGCTAATTCGGCAGACTCTGTACTCTATATCAAGCATGTTTGACTGACAGTAATTAATAAAAATGTGATGGACATATGATGATACTACAGTATATGTCAGTTTGTGAATGTAATATATTACAATGGATTTTGTTTTTTTGTGCTGTTATAGGAAAATGATCAACGATTAGGTTGTGTGATGTGGCCTGATGCGATTATTTGCCATTACAAGTGTTTTATTCCTCTTATACAACAGTCAGAAATGGTAGTTTTTTATTTATGTATTAAAGATTGGCACTGTTCTTTTTATCCATTTATAGCTTCATTTAATGTTGCAGAAGCAGTTATAAACAGTTGTTCCATCAGTAGCCTCTTTATCTCTCCCTTGAAGAGATAAAGACAAAACCTTACCATGTTACCGTGAAATCATAAAGCCCTCCATAATGAAGACACTTACCAGCCACTTTATTAGGAACACATGTACACCTGCTCAGGTATGCAATTATCCGATCATGTTATCAGTCCAATCATGTGGCATCAGTGCAATAATATCATGCATATTCAAGTCAAGAGCTTCAGTTAAATTTAATGGGGAAAAATGTGATCTCAGTGACTTTGACCAGTTGAGTATTTCCATAACTGTTGATCTACTGGGATTTTCATACACTACAGTCTGCAGAGTTTACATTGAATGGTGCGAAATCCCAAAAAATGTCCAGTGAGCGGCAGTTCTGCAGGTAGAAATGCCTTGTTGATGAGAAAAGTCAGAATAATGGCCAGACTGGTTCGAGCTGACAGGAAGGCTATAGTTACTCAAATAAGGGAAGTGAAGTGAAGTGACTTTTGTGGCCAAGTGTGGTGACCCATACTCGGAGTTTGTGCTCTGCATTTAACCCATCCAAGTGCACACACACACAGTAGTGAACACACACCCGGAGCAGTGGGCAGCNTCGAACCCACGACCTTCAGGTTCACCTTCGGGTTACAAGTCCGACTCTCAGACCATTAGGCCACGACTGCCCCCACTCTTAAGCACTCTTTACCACCATGTTGAGCAGAAAAGCATCTCAGAATGAACAAAACATTATCTCTTTAGGTGGATGGGCTACAACAGCAGAAGACCATATCAGGTTCCATTCCTGTCAGCCAAGAACAGGAAAACTGGGCAGGTAAATACTGGGAAAAACATCACCTGGTCATTTTCCAATCTCCAGCTCTCCAGTTTCATTGAACCTGTGCCCACTGCAGCCTCAGAGTGGAACCCAATGTGGCCTTCTGCTGTTAGAGCCCATCTATCATCAGGTTAGACCGGAATATAGTTCATCTTATTCATTAAAGATGAAAAAATCTAATTAGGTTTGCAGATACACAGCTTTGCCACGTTTATTTCACAGCACATGAGGAACAATGTAGTAGTTGTTATTTCCCACACCTGCTTAATTGGCTTATCATGCTCTCACACTCCAAATACTACAGATACTGCGCTTTATATCATGTCTGCATCATTTCACACAGAGAGCACAGGAAGCCAATGAATAAACCATGACTGTGTAAAATGTGCATGATTTAAGAGCTCAGAATGAGACTAAAATCTCTTCCATGATGAATGCATTTGCATCCAGGTGCTCCTCAAGGATTTCATTTCCACTTAGCAAAAGGATGAAAAACTCTTGAAGAAGCAGTTAGTCTCCCGCATGGGGACGTGGAACGGCACAAGACTGGAACTGCTCTGACACGTTTCTACAAATGGCATTTAACTGAATCTCAAAGCAGTGAAATTAAAAAAAGCATCTATGCATATTGCATATATGATTTATAATTCTATTAACAGCTTAGTCATACAGATCTTGTTTTCCAGGCCACATATTAAGTTTTTGAGCTTGTAATTTCTTGAAGATTGGAGTCATGGTGAATTACTGTAACGCAATCCTGCTGAGAAACTCTAGTGAATAAAGCCAAAAATATCTTTAATTATCTTTAATCAAATGGATTCATAATCTCACATAAAAATAAACATGAAATTGCCAAAGATATTTAAATTTAAAGTTGCAAAAAATGTTTTTTTTTATTTATTTATATAAAAAAATACTGATAATATCAGTGTTAATCAATTAGCATTGACTGTATGTTCTTAAGTGTTAAGCACATACAGTCAATGCTAGAATTATTGGCACCCTTCCACAGAATGGACATAATGATTCAACTTTTGAATGACTGTGAAATATTTAGAATATTTCAAATAAATGCTTGTATTTATTTTTTGCCTTGAATGAAAAATGAGTTTGTGATTTAATGCACAATCCCTTTGCAATGCATTGCCATTGAAAAGCCAAATATTTTATTGAATACAAATGGATATAAAAATTGAAAAATGACATTATTGCAGTTAAAAATCACTCCACAAAATGGAGCACCTGAACTTCATCAAATGTCCTAAGAGCTGTAGTTAGAAGTGTACGATGTTGTCAGACATCAACATGCTCGGCAATAAAAGCAGGCCATATACAAGCCCCCAAAACCACTGTAGACCTAGTCATGGATCAGTCATGCTTTTGGGGCCGGGTTTCTGTTGAAGATTGATGGCATTATAACTTTAAGTACGAGAATATTTCAGATCAAATCCTAGTTGCTTCTGTCAGGAGGTTAAAACCTTGTTGTAGATCCATCATTCAGAAAGATGATTGGTATAAACATATCAGAATTTCTCATGGAAAAAGGCAGCCAGAACACAAAATCAGTGGTTTGAAATGACACCGCTAGTCTGGGATATGTCCAAGATTATTTACGCTGGATGTTAGAGCCAGAATTAACTTTAAATTTTGTATTAATATTGTGGTTGTAGTGTGTATGCTGTACATCTAGCTGTATGACTAAATGCACACCTTCATACCTACATACCTGCACACTTCCTCCATGGTACTTAAAGGTGAGGCTGAGGTTAATGGGGTAATGGGATATATAGTTGGTTGCTGAAATCCAAGTTTGGGATTTATCAATGTCAGTTATTTTTAAATATTATTTTTTTGTATCTATAGTTTCTTCGATTCTTAATCTACTCATTGTGTGTGAGGTGAGTTGGCTGTACCTGGCCTAGCAGGTGTCTCTAGACAACACAACACTGGAGTTTCGAATCACTGGTATTCATATCGTTTTGTGGAGATGTCTTTTTTTGTAACGGTTACTGAAGGTGAGGCCCTGAGCTTGAAAATTTCAATTTCCTTAGAAGACTGTTCCAATTTCCTTATACTCTGTTATGGATCCCTGCTCTAGATTTATTCTGATTACTTTAAAAACTAGTGAAACTTTACATCACCCAGTGTAGAAGGGTCACAAAGAAGAAGGACAAATTGAAATAATTTTATTCATTCAAATAGCAACTTAAAATAGAAGAATAATAATGTAGGAAATTATATCCCAAATAGCTACTAACCTTTCAACACAAATCACCTTTTGGTTGTTCTGTATCTATTATCATTCCTTCCTTATATGCGATACTATATAAGTTCAAGTGGTGGCTAATGTACAACCTCCGTCTATACACAATATAACTTTCAACACATTATCCACATTCTGTTGGATTCTGAATAATTCTGAATTCAGATATATCCAAATATTCTGGCTTTGAGGAATAAAAATAACATATGGTGTTACTGCCCTGGCATAAAGAAACCCAAACATACATGAGATATAATAACAGAACAATTGTTATTATGACAGAAACTGAGAACATCATACTCCAAATATAACTATATTTTTCATTATTTCTCCCACTGGGCAACTGAATGTAATGGCAGTCACTCAGAATGCCTTTGTCATGCTGCCCAGTGGGTGCTTTTAATAGCGAGTAGAAATCCAATGGAGGAAATATCCTAATTCTCAGGATTTTATAGTAATATTTCCTTCGTCCTTCTTGAAACATTCTATACTTCAATTCAGCAATAATAATTCCGCTACTGTGCACCCAGGGCAAATCCATCCATATGTTTTTGAAGCACTAAACAGATGGCACATTGCTGTTCATATTTGGCTGATTTTTGACTCTGCTAAATATGTGGGTGTCATACTTTTGGAGCAAATTCCCTTGTAAACTGTGTCCCTGCATCTTTATCACCAGTGGCATCTCAGCACTGGCTGAGAAGAATGAGAAGCTCTAGACTCTGCAATATGACCGTGCAGATGTCCAAGTGATTTTGGAATTGGAAAGAACCAATTTCAAGTGGGTTATTTTATTTCTTATTGAGTACAGGATTGTACATTATTCTGTGCTGCTCTGTAGTCATGCTCAATGAACAATGCAACAATAATGTCCAGATGTCCTTTTTTCTAAATACGTAATTTGGTTATCTATTGTTGTGTTGTGTTGTCCAAGTATTATCAAATGTAGCCATTCCATCCTTGATAAAGTTTCTCCATTCTTGCATTTGTCCTGTTTCATGGCCCTTGGGTATGAAAAAACTCTTTGTGATTTGCATTTTCCATAATAGAGAGTTTGAAAAGGCAAATCTCAGGTCAGTGCATTTGGAGAGCAGAGAAAAGGAAAACTGATAGAAAAGGGAAGGAGGAGAAGGACTTTTTATTTGTCTCAGATAAAAAAGAGTATTGATCAAATGTTGCCGACTGCAAAGACATATTTATTTTCCTTTTGCAAGTGTTCAGCAATTCCATTTCACTGGAGAAACCCAGAGGGATTATGCCAGACCATGACCAAATTATCCATCTTCCTCTCAACACCTGGCAGATCAAGAGTGTGGTATAAGAACTCTCTCTCACTCACTCTCTCTCTGTCTCTCTGTAGCAAGGTGTTCATCCAACAGCAACAGAGCAGAACACTTCAGATGTGCTGCCTCATTTTTCATTATGCACAGCATCAGTCCATCAGCCTCCCCCCGCCTCTTATTGCATTTCCCTTCGGTCAAACTCTTCTGATATGATGAGATAAGTTTTCCTTGGTAAATCTAGGGAGACAGAAAAAGGGGTCACAACACAGAAGTGTGCTAGGTATGCTAATTGGAAGCATTTCCAGAAAGTGGAATTTAATCACTTTACATTTGAGCTTGGACCCTTGATATTGTTCGTTAATTGAATTTTAGTATAGTGTTTGCAGCTGGAGCTTTCCTCAGGAAGTGCCTGTAGAGTAGAAAGTAGATATGATCAGGTAACTGGCAGTGTAATTTAGTGCATGAGTGATCTTCTGCAGGCTTCTTTTTGATATCAAGATTTCAAAGTGCCACGGGTGGTGTGGTGTCTCGCAGGCTGCCTACTCTTATCTAGCAGATTTACACAGGTCAGAACAGAACAAGTGCCGCCTGGGAAACGTGGTATAATTGACCTGAAGCAAACACCAGATTGGGATTAATTATGGGAGCAAGGAACTCAGCTGAGATCTGTCGGCAGCCTGGTGGATCAACACCTGCAAGCACACACTCATACAACTCTGTACAATTATAGGTATGCTATATATATATGTCTATATAATATACAAAATCTTAAGACCAGGGAAAATATTACAAGTATTCACACTTTGCACTCCTGGATTGTAACCAGGTTGTAAGAACTTCTTCAAAATGCAAAAAGAAGAAACAAGAGCAAGAGACAAAAAAT
>CM074951.1:4271135-4293808 GCA_037577455.1 Pangasius macronema
CCTCCGACAACTGGTCCATTACCATAGCAAACAGGAAGGGGCTCAGAGCCGATCCCTGATGCAGTCCCACCTCCACTCTGAACACCTCACCACTGCCCTGCTCCTCTCATACATGCCCTGCACCACTCTGACATACTTCTCTGAATAAACAGATTAAATATGTGTTGTTATTTAGCAAAGAAAATGTGTTAATATTGTTCAGCTTTCTGTGAAGAGACTTTTATTTTTCATTTATGGAAGGAGTGTCTAGTGATGATGATGATGATGATGATGATGATGATGTCACGTTAGCCCGCATCACACCGCCCCATCATTGACTATTTTCCTATAACAGCATACCCTGTAGTCTTTTATTCATTAGTTATTACATATTGAACTATGGTGTTATAATGGAGTTATGGTGGTTACACTCCTGACTATGACTTTACCATGTTTTTACTAGGTTTTTATGTTATTTTAATAAATGTAAAAATGACCAACATCCTTTAAACATGATATATTTCATTGTTCTGTGCCAAAATGACCATGATAGGAGTATTGTGTGTGGAATATTGTGATGCATCATACAATTGATTGTTGACTCATGCTTAATAAATGGTTATTGAGCAGATGATTATATGCCGTGTTTCACGTAGGTGACATCGGATGTGGCTCGGCTGCTGGGAGACCAGAAAGTGGATGCCATCGTGTGTGTGGCCGGAGGATGGGCTGGGGGAAACTGTGCCTCCAAAGGTCCAGAATTAGTATTATGAGTATTTGAACGAGTGTACATAATTATTGCACATACACCATGCTGCATTTCAGCTTTTCAACCCTCAAGTTGTGTAAACTGCCAAAGGATGTCCCAGGCCATTACTTTCACAACATAATAAAATACCAACAAGATAAGCAATTTATGGATATTAGATTAGACTAGATTTACTCTAGAGATGGCATGATTTCTTTTCTTTTCTTTTTTTATACTGATACCAATCCCATATATGTTTTTTTACTCCTAAGTTTTAAAATTTTTAATTGAAGCGTAAGTGAATTTTACCGGTAAATTTTACTAGTATGAGTTTGTGAACTGAAGAGATGTCCTTTGTTTATGTATTCGTAGTGCACGACTTACACGTAACCACAGCTTTTTTTTATTCCATTAATTCCAGTGTAATATTTACTCATCATTCATTAACAATACTAAAGTGATAAAATGTCTCTGTAAAATCAATGGCGTATTATAATAGCATGTTAGTTTGTTAAAGAAATGGATCGCACTTGTCCTTTTTCTCTCTCCGATATCCAGTCCAACATTTTCTGCTGATTTCAGCCTGGTAATGATATTTGATATAGGATTGTGTCATCTCTCGTTTAGACATACATTTTCACTTAAAGTCCCCACTAGACTAACTTAGACAAGCACATAATATTTCATGTTGATAAAACCTGTTTTGTATTGATCTTCTTTTCATCTCTTACTCTGTCTCACTCGCTCTCATTTTCTATCTCTGCAGACTTGTTTAAGAACAGCGATTTGATGTGGAAACAGAGTGTGTGGACGTCCACCATCTCCGCATATCTGGCCTCTCAGCACCTCAAGCCTGGAGGTTTGCTCACTCTGACCGGAGCCAAGGCTTCACTCAGCGGAACTCCAGGTGCTTATATATCGACAATCATACCTGATTAAATCAAAGTTATATCTTTTATATTAAATCCTAATACAAGGCCAGTAGAGGTTTTCATAAATTGCTTGTTGTTTGAAGACATTGCTTCATTTCCACAGCTATCCGGTCTGACTACTTAGAAACTTAAAGATGCAGTATGTAACTTTGTAAAGATTTCGGCATTTAGAGACCTCTTTGGTAGTGGAAGAGCATTTTGCAAAATGTTTGTAAAAGCTCAGTTTCCTATATGATTATTACAGGTTTAAAATCAATTTTAAGCCTTACAGACTGAACTCTTTAAAATAATGTTCTAATTTTATCCTGAATTAACTTTGACTATAGACTCTCTGGAACCGAATTTGGGTATACTGGGAGTGTTGAGTGATAGAGCGACACGTATATACAGTGTACTTTAAACTGAAATGAACAGACCAGAGGACTC
This sequence comes from Pangasius macronema, assembly GCA_037577455.1. Taxonomy (NCBI): domain Eukaryota; kingdom Metazoa; phylum Chordata; class Actinopteri; order Siluriformes; family Pangasiidae; genus Pangasius; species Pangasius macronema. The sequence continues at coordinate 4,273,221 of CM074951.1, forward strand.
ATGAGGACTCGTGTTCTGTGCCGGTGTGATTATTTTATTGTGCTACTTTGTAACCACAGGCAGTCATGGACTTAATTGGGATTTATTAAATGCTTTAGGAGCTGCAGTCAGCAAAAGGCTTCTTAAAGTTTTATTTGTAGTGTTTGTGCGTGCACACGCTCAAGGTGAGCCAATACTTTTGTCTCATCTTGACTAAAGTGACAGCATGGTATTTGTCATTGCGTTTTTCATTTATTCATATAATTAATGCATGTGGAATATTACAAAAGCTCAAATTTAGCTTATTATGCTTATTTTACTCTGTGCCTTTAAATCTCGCCCATATGACCCTAAATCTCTTAAAGACCCAGATTAAAGCAGATGTCATGTGACTGGCTGAGCACAATAGGCCTTACTGCCTGCACACTGCAAAACCCCAGCATCAGCACATTGAGTTAAAACCTGCACCCCACACAAAGTCACAACATCTGCACGTTAATCTGAAACCTCCACCCTACCCAAAATCCCAACATCAACATTTTAACCTGAAACATGGACCCTAGGTAAAATCCTCTGTATTTATTATGAACCCTTCCACAACCCCCTCACAAATTCCCTTATTAGAAAACTGCCTTAAGACATGAACCCCTACCAAAACATTTATCCTTCACCCGATCGAATTAATAGCCTCTACCAAACCCCTCATCAACTTATCATACACCATATCAAAACCGCCTTATCATACCCCCTAACAAGACCACCTTATCATACCCACTACCCAAGACTACCTTATTGTACGTGCTACCCAAGACCACCTTATCATACCCACTACCCAAGACCACCTTATCGTATCTGCTACCCATGACTACCTTATCATACACCCTAACTACACCACCTTATCACACACCTAACCAAGGCCACCTTACATATGTGGAATTGGTTCTGGTGGAATAGTATGGGGGATTGGTTCTGGTGTAATAGTATGTGGGACGGGTTCTGGTGGATATCATACACCCTGATTAAGACCACGTTATCATACCCCCTAACAAGACCACCTTATCCTACCCCCTACCCAGGACCACCTTATTATACCCCCTACCCAAGATCACCTTATCATACCCCCTACCCAAGACTACCATATCATACCCCCTACCCAAGACTACCATATCATACCCCCTACCCAAGACTACCATATCATAACCCCTACCCAAGACTACCATATCATACCCCCTACCCAAGACTACCTTATCATACCCTTTAACAAGAACACCTTACCACACACCCTACCCAAGACCACCTTATTATGCACAACACGCAAGAACACCTTGTCATACCGCCATACCAAAACCACCTTATCATACACCCTCTGCTAAACCACCTAATCACACCTCATCATACATCCCCCTCAAGTCTAAGTAAAACCCACTCATTAGTATGCTTCTCTGAAATACACACTGTACCAGAATATTGCCTTTAAACTGCACCCCAGTCATACCCCCTTATCAGCACACACTGCCCTGAATCGGCTGCTCTGATTGGCTGCGCAACAGGGAGGAGACGTGACTCAGCATTTTAGCTCAGCACATGTGGTCTTTCTGTGCTGCCTGTCTCTCTGCTCTCTGTCTCACATCCACACAGTAGTGCCAGAGACAGGGCATGCCCTGCAGCTAAGAGTACTGCTTTGATATGACATGATGGGAATCTCCGTTTTTTCAGTGTTTGATCTGAAGTAGGAAAAGAGCGAATTAAAAAGCAAATGTTTCTGACAGACACATCAGCTCTCAGCATGCTAGTACACTAACATTTCACAGATACACTCAGTTATTCTGAATCAAATATTAACACAGTTGAAAGGAAAAAATGTCTTAATGGTGTCTTAATGAAATAAACTTTAAAGAAAATATGTCCTGGTGCATGGCATATTAAACTGAAGTAAAGCATTTAAAGAATTTAAGCCAGAGCTCGAGTTGTAGAGCATGTGAGCACGCTTTGATTTTTATCCTGGACTTAAAATGTTCAGGTCAAAGGTCACAAAAAAAACAGAAGCTCCTTGCATTAGCAGTAGGGAAGCAGCTACACACCCCTCATTTTCATTGGCTCATTCTTCATAAGACTTTTTGGCATGTCTGGGCTTCATTTTGGGCTCCAAGTAATATTGTTGTTCTTTAAAGAAGCGCTCACGCTCTCATAAAGTTGGTTATTGGTTCCAGATGCCAAGGCTCCAGACATGTGGAGAGGGGGCAGGGTCTGCAACAAGGGTTCGTCTTTTCAGGGGGTTAGACTGGAGAGCAAGCTTCATGTTGGACAGAGAAGAGTTAAAAATCACAGACCAAAGTTCAGATCTAAGCTCTTATCGCTTTTTATGGCCGGGAGATATGGCCACTCCAGAGCAGAACAGTGTGAGGGCCAGATATTTGTGTACGAAGTACAGATGTGTGTTTGCTGAAAAAAACAACTGCTGGTTGTTAGGAATATTCTATAGATATTTAGTCATGCCAGATAGGAAAGTTTGCATTCTTACAGCCAAAATGTGCACAGTGCAAAATGTTGGTATTTTCAAAATACTCTATCTCTTAGATCTGAGCAAAGGCAGAGAGTGTTGCCATAAATTCATACACTTAAAGGTGCAGTGTGTAATTTCTAAACCCCTCTGTTACCTGTCTAACCACAAATTTTAAGGAAAAGGATTAGGGCTTAAAAACTAGTGCCAGTATGCCAGTGTTGCGAAAGTTTTCTCCAAGATGTCTTTGAACTTATGATTATTCCATCATTATTACAGGTTTAAATAAATAATTGTTTGACATTCAGGTCTGGGTTTAAAACCAAACAGTAAATAATGAACTGTAAATTTTACAATAATTTACTCCAACAGTCTGAAAACAAAGAATGAGACTAGAAACCTAGCATATACACTAAGTTGTTGGTTACTATAAAAAAAAGAGTTCAGTGGCGTTTTTACTAGCAAATGTAATAAAATTCAAAATCCAATTCACAGAAGGGGAAAGGACATGGGACGTGAAAAACGTGAACGAGCATAATCATGCGTCGTATTGAATAATCAGTGACCACACATTTTAACTCACAACCATAGTCACAACTCAAAACAAGGAATTATTGCACAATTTGCCTGTGACAACATTATTGTGATGAAAACTGTGCAGTGTGAAGTAAACAAATTCTCTGATTTATCGTCCAATTGATCGGCTGATTGATAAACCCTGTTGTTCTCCTACACCTCCTAAAAGATTAATGCATATTTATGTATATTTACATAGATTTCTGGCATTTCTAGAACATGTAAAAGAATATTTTTGAAGCTAGGCCATTTTTCTTTTCGCCCTTGGACATAACATTAATATTTAATTTAATTATATCAAGGGTCTACCTTTACTGCTTGTGCCAGTGATGATGACATTCTCTTGAAATTGCCTTCTCTCTCTCTCTCTCTCTCTCTCTCTCTCTCTCTCTCTCTCTGTAGGTATGGTGGGTTATGGCATGGCGAAGGCAGCAGTGCATCAGCTGTGTGAAAGCGTGGCTGAAAAGACCAGCGGGCTTCCTGCAGGCGCTGTAGCCGTGGCCATCCTCCCGTAAGTGCTCTTCCTCCATCCCTCTCTGTCTGTCTATCTTTTATGAGCACAAATCAGCTTTTGCCGCTCTTAATCGATTGGACTCGATATGTAGACAAGTAGTTACCGACGCACGGAGTCGTAAAAAGGAGGTGTAGGAACTTCTCCGCGGTCGACAGATGAGACACAGCCGAGGAATTCGGACTTTTAGGCTCAACTAATCTTAGATCTATCTAGAGTCCATTAGCAAAACATGGTTATGTCAGACTAATACAGTTTTTAAATTATAGCAGAGAAGAATATATCAGTCTTTAGTAGTATACATCAAAGCGATTGTGCTTATTGACTCACTTTTTGGTTCCTCAGACCATTACTATGTTAAACGTGAGCCGACATTGCTTCAGTTTCAAACGCCCAGGATTGCTGTGCTCTCTGGGTGGGAGGGATGGCACACTTTCTCAACCTTGTCAGTCGGACTAGTGACACTAGCCTATCACAGGCATCTGTGAGTTTGTGTATGCAGAAGAGGGTAGATAGCGATTTCCTCAGAGTGTGTTATGATGCCCTGAGACTCAGCAGGTCTTGGTAAGGCATGAATATAAGCAGATTTATGACATGTTAGCATGTAGTATAGAAAATATTTTACTGTAGACATTCCAGAACTGTGATAACCACTTAAAATAACACACACTTAAAATAACCACTTGATGGAAGCACTTTTATGGAAAAGGGGCAGAACTAAGCAGCTCTGTTCTGAAGCCAGAAAATTGTAAATCATAATCATAAACTTGAAATGAAAAATAAATTTGTGAGAGCCATTGCAAAATTATGGATCACATGATTTTACAGGGTGTCTGTAGAATGTCAGGATTAATACAGGTCAGGAAATACTTTCACTCCTTTTCCACTCCTTTCGTGTTACTAACGAGTGAAGCTTGAAATGCCATGTCGGTCCTCTTGTTGCCGCCCCGGGCATCTGTGCTGTTCCAGAGATTTTCCGAGATAACCCTGCTATGACGTCATGTTCCAGGGTAACCTTGGATACGCCGATGAACAGGAAATTCATGCCTGATGCAGACTTCAGCAGCTGGACACCAATGGAATACATCGCAGAGTGAGTGTTTAAAGTGTGCATTAGGAATTACTGTAAGGAAATGAATGAATGAGGGAATGAATAGATGGATGGATGGATGGATGGATGGATGGATGGATTCACTCAAGATTGTATGTATGTGACAGACAAGGGGAGAAACATTAAACGGGTAAAATTGCTGGATCTGACCACAGGATGGCAGCGACGTTCTTCCAGAGCCTGAATGTTCACGGCTTAAGAGAAAAAAGCAAACCTTTTGAAATTCAAGTAAACTTGATGGTGGTTTTGTAAAGCCTTCATTCAGATCAATAAAGGGAAACACTTTGGGTTCCCAGGTTATTAATTACTAGATTAGTATATCATAAAGCAAAAAAAAAAGAGAAAAAAAAGGCAATTCAACATTAAATCATCCGCTATAGAATATAATACTATATAGAATTTTACCAATAGGTTTAATTATATGCCATTCAAACCATATTATAGCACATTATAATCCTTAAAAGTCATGTGCAGGTCAAGACTAGATGCAGGTCTGTCAGAAAATAAACTAATAAACGTGTTCTGATACTACAGTTTCATATCACGATAATTGCCAACCCTTGTATCATGGTTTTATGATATTATTGTGATATAACAGTACCACATTAGACTTAGATTAGACTTAAATAAAAGGTACATGATGCCTGAAAAAATTACTGAATATATTAATAATACCCCGGCCAAGTTGCCAGTGGACAAAGTACAGTTTTTAAAGAATAGTCCATCACAAATTTACAACATCGCGTCACCTCGAGTGGCGTCACTAGTGCCAAGACAATTCTGACTATATTTAATTTATACAAAACACAATATGGATATTCTTTGGGGGGCAGTAGTTTTCAGGCGCAGGTGTAGTCACTGCGTGTGGCTGCGTTTACTGTATTTTCTGGACTTTGAGATGGACTATATGGGCAAAAGTTTGTGCACACCCGACCATAAGACCCACATGTGGGTCTTCCACAAACTTGCCACAAAAATTGGAAATTATCTAGAATGTCTTCTAACAATAAGATTTCCTTTCACTTGGATTTCATTAAGAGGCCCCAACCTTTTCCAGCATGACCATGCCACTGTGTACAAAGTGAGCTCCATGAAAACATGGTTTACAAAGTTTGGAGTGGAAGAACTGCCCAGAGCCGACTGGAGTTGGGGTAACTTGTGTAAACCCTACTTGAAATGGAGGTCGAAACGAGGTCTGGAAGAGCGGACTGGAGTGTAACACTCTTGTGGCTGAATAAGCACAAATCCCCACAGCCACGCTCCAAAATCTAGTAGAATGCCTTCCCAGAAGACTGAACTATAAGAGCGAAAGGGAGATCAACTCTATATTAATGCCCACGCTTTTGGAATGGGACGTTTAATGGTCAGCTGTCCACAAACCTTTGGCCATATAGTGTATTTTTGGCTTTTAGCGAGTGCTATGATGTATAGAGTAAAGTATATAATATGGATTTTGCCATAATGAGTCGTAACGTTACATGAGATAAAACACAATTGCTGCATATAGAGAGCGATTTCTGTATGTGCACATGTACATGTAGAGTCATTAGCGCTAGAGACAGTTGCTAATGTAATCTCAGCGATGCACACGCTGACTGAGGAGCTCACACAAGGCTGACCCACCGCGTTACCTGGGAAGATTAGATGTGGATTCAGATAAGCGTCTAATCTCACAGGAGGAGCCAGATCTCCAGAGATTAGCGAGCAAGCAAGAGACATGGAGAGATAGAAATCGGCTCTGCAATCGGGGGCGGGCTCTTAGTTAATTAAAACAAACACTCCTGTAATCGGATAACAACTGAGCGCTGAGGGTTTTTTCCTCTTCTTTCTAGAACCTTCTACGTAGGCTTGTGGCTGCTGTCAGCCAGTAATACCAGTTTTCATCATATCTCCTTCTTTCCATCCCTCTCTTTCTTGTCTCTTCTGTCCACCACCCCAATTTGTTATTCTGCCTCCATTCTTTTTCCTCCTATCATTTTCACTGCTCTATCTCTTTTTTCCAGAATGTTCTACAGCTGGGCCAGTGGGTCAGAGCGGCCAGCCTCAGGCAGTCTGATCCAGCTGGTGACATCAGGAGGAAAGACAGAGGCCACGCCGGTTCAGTAAAAAGCATGAGACGAGAAGAGGAGTAGAAGAAAAGAGGGTTGGATACAGCATACATTTAGTATCCAGCTGCATAAAAGAAATATAAGGGCAAAAAAACTAACTTCTTGTGACGGGAGAATCCATTCAGCCTTACAGTGTTTGAGCACAGTGCCACCTGTTTGAGCACAATGCCACATTTTACACTACACACAATTCCTTATTGTTGTTATGTGTCCGTTCTGACATGTTACCGTTTCTATAGTAACACCTGATACACATGAATTTATATGCAGGACTAATTATGAACAGATTTAAAAAACATGTTATTTAACAAAGCCAAACAAAATCATGGATACACTGAAGTTTCCTGGAGAAGGAGACATTTTAACATTTAACGTGTAAGGAAGGAGTCTCCAGTGTCAGTGTCAGTGTCAGTTTTCAACCGCAGGAGCGGAGTGTATGCTTTCCGGGTTCCTCAGTAACGTGTCAAGTTGCCTTTTTTGGGTCTTATTCTCTTCAAGAGCTGTTATAATGGAACATGTATCGTAGCTAAAGTGTAGCTGTTTAGAACATACGTGATAACAGGAGCTAAATCGTTTCTTGGACATTCGACAACATTACATTCGTAGATATGAATAGATAAAGAGTATGATGTGTCATGTAATAATCAGTTAAAAATTGTAATCACTGCCAAATTGCTGTGATGTAAGAGTAAGAATAAAATACTTGCGGACATACTGTTATTGGGAAAAGAAAAAAAAAACTTTTACTCTTAACTGTAACTCTTCATGTCATTCCACATCACCCCACCCATCAGAGGTTATTTTTTCTATAACAGCATGCCCATAAGTGTTTTACTCCTTTGTAGCAAATCAAACGTTTATTGGCTGTCTTAAGCTGGAACGTAAGAGAAGAGTCCGGTAAGCTTTCAGGCACAACACTTTTTACCTCTTCATTGTCTAAAAGCAGTAAAATGCTCAGCAGTTAATCCTAATGTACAATGCAGCTTTTCAAACAAGTGACCTTACCCTGCTTGTGTGTGTGTTTGTGTTTGTGTATGAGAGTAGAATATAGATGAAAAAGTTTACAGGTAAACACCATCCATCAAAATCTTTCCTGTGCTTTATGGCTGTGTGTTAGAGTGGTACTGTGTATCGGCCAGTGTTAAGCAGTAAAATATTTCCCATAATCCACTGCTCGGTTCTCGAGTCTCTTTGTATCAACACAACAAACCTATTCAAATATTACACATATGAGAGTGTGTGTGTGTGTGTGTGTGTGTGTGTGTGTGTGTGTGTGTGTGTGTGTGTGTGTGTGTGTGTGTGTGTGAAGATTCATTCGTCTTTGTTAGTGCTCCATATGGACACACTGTGCAATATTACACTACCAGTCAAAAGTCTGGATGCACTATTGTTTTCTGGAAACTTCTTTCATATACAGTATAGCATAGAAAGAACCTTCTTCATGGTCGTAATGCTTCATGCATCACACTGTTCAAGGAACTTCAAACTTGTGGTATTCTTCAGCTTTTTCCTCACCTTCATATAGCAAGTTAAAGGCAACGTTTGGTGAAAAATCAAATATACACAAGTTTCCGCTCATGATATGTTTCCCACATCATTCCTTCATTCATTTATTCATCTTCAAGAAGCGCTTTACCCTGGTCAGAGTCTCAGGAGCCTATCCCAGGAATACGTTCTAGAAGGGATGCTAGTTTATTACAGGATGTAATATAAATTAAAGTAAATTGAGTACATCATGTACACAAACACATTACACAATCCTCCATACCAAGAAGTCCCAATCCACCTACTAGCATGTTTTTGGGAGGTGAGAGGAAACCGGAGAACCAGGAAGAACCCCACACAGACGCCAAGCATGGACTGGGAACTCTGGAGCTGTGAGCTGGCTAGTTTTTAGTGGAAATCTCTTTAGTGGAAGTTTCAATGAAACCACCTCAAAGTTTGGAAATGCATACTAATGCTTGGTAAAGGAAATATCCAGTGTCACCAATTTTTCACATACCTCACATGTAGTCAGTTAGATAAGATATCTTTGGCATCCAACATGTAGTTGTCACAGGAGCTATGATGTGGATGTATCTCGAAATCTCTTCCAGAAACATAAGGCTAAGTCTTCATATACTTGCATCCAGTGCCATCTTTAAGCTAGTTCATCTAATTTTATAACAAAAAGATTCATGTAAATGGTAGGGATAGTCACTTACGAATCTAAGCCCCAAATGAAACTATATTATTGTCTATATTCCTGCTTCCCCCTCAATACTGCCTTTATTAAATTTCCCATGAATATATTCAAAATCCAGAATGGCTACCCACATCCCAGTGTTCATCTGCACACTAAGGTTTTGATGATGTTTATAGCTTACAGTAAATCACATAGTAATGCTGACATCACATTTAGAAAGGGACATGTTTGGTTTTTTTTCACTATTAATATCTTAGGATACATCATTTTGCCCATTTTTGTTACTTGTGAAAATTAGGGAACATCTGTGAAACATGCCAAATGTTTCATTGTATTTATAAATTTTTTTTGTATTTTTGTCTTTTCTCACTGCAGTACAAACTCTCACGTTCATCTCTCCCTCCACTGATCAGTGATCAGTCTTTAATAATCATAATGCACTGAGGGTGCTTTGAGGTAACGCCAAACGAGGTTTTGGTTTCTTTTACCTTTTTTTCCCCGATGTCATGTTGCACCAATGAAAGATTGAAGACGTGGCCCTCTTTCGCCCTGCAGTCATTAGGGTTCCGTCTCTAACAATAAAACATGTGGAAGCCATTTAGTCTGTGCACCAACCGGTCACATAAATAAAGAGTGGGCAGATGGAAGTGGTTAGTGTACCCCTGGTGACATGTGTGCACATACTTATGTCTGCATGGTAGTGTGTGTGTGTGTGTGTGTGTGTGTGTGTGTGTGTGTGTGTGTGTGTGTGTGTGTGTGGGTTCATGAGCAGACACGCTGGTCCGGTGGTCCACACATTTATAACATGCACAGATGCTGCTCCTTTGTGCATTATGAATGTGGACTTTACCTCTAGATGGTGCTGCCTTCTTGACAAACTTCACCTGACAAAACAATTAACAGGATGTTAAATGATCTCGCTCTCTCTCTCTCTGTCTCTCTCTCTCTCTCTCTCTCTCTCTCTCTCTAGATATTTTTCCAGCATGTTTTGGGAATACAGCGCAATTAACACATTTTCATCAGCATGCTCTGATTTTTCTAATTGAATATGGTAAAGTGCTTGTTGTAGGAAGGGTTGTAGCATGACCATTAGCTCGTGCTGCAAATACTAGAGTATGTACAGTGTACAAATGCAAAACCGAACATAATACTATTGGGGTTTTTTTCCAGGTTTGGTTTTTGCCCTGTAAAATGCTTATATAACAAAACAGCATCTTTTGCATTTTTCAGAAATCCAATTTTGGGGGGATTTTACGGTAGCCATTCTACTCACGGAGTTACGGGAGGCTACGTTAGTGCTCCAAGTGACAAACTGATTTTTTTTTTTTTATCTTGGTGCTAACTCAGTGAACTACGTATAAAGTGAATGACAAGGTTTAACAATAAGTGTTACTGTGTAAAGACATGGAAAGGATTAATTACAGACAGATGTTCTCCAGGCCTGATGAAAGGATTAAAGGAAAGCTCTAACCTTTTACAACCTAATCTCTCTCCACCACATCTGTATCATATGTGTGATTACCACAGACAAGAATTTCAGCAAACCCTGTTTACTCAAAAGTCACTTGTAATGGAAGTCTATGGCTGTTTAAAGCTATAAATAAATGTTGAACATATGTGACTATATAATATATATAAGAGGAGACAGATGTGACAGAATGTCTGACTAAAATGTAGATAATTGTATTCACATTTAACTACAGTAAAAACTCTTCTATTTACTTACGATTTTCTGAAGTTTTTTGATATCATTGTGCAAATAGGCAGAAATTGAAGTTTCATAGGCAAAGCAGTACCATAAATTCATCCCATCTCTGAAAGAAAAAAACTTCACATATATATGTGATTAAGTCCTAGATGGAAAGTTTAAAAAATCATTAATTTCATTTAATAATTTAATAAATGATTCCTGGTTTTACACTATAAACTGACACCCCAACAGCTGCCCATAAGCTTCCGTTACACGTATGTTTTCCATTCATTTCTCAGTACAGGGAAATGTGTTAAAATGATTGTCTAAGGCAGGCGTCATCAACTGGTGGACTGTGGTTCTGATACCGACCCAGGAAAGTATTTGAGCAGATCAACCTGAGCACTCAATAAATACCGTATCAAAACTGAGCAACATACGAAGTAGCCGTAGTTCAGTGACTCTAGTTTTTTGTTGTTTTGATTTAAACCATTGTAGCGTCTGGAGCAGATCCTCTGTTGCGGCTTGTTGCAGCCAATCACATGGATTTGGGTTAATTATTTATCTGAAGGCAGATAAGCAAGAAAGCAATGAGTTTTCCCAGACTTTCATAGATGTGTCATTTCATTTACTCTCTTTGGTCTGATTTAAGAACGTACTCGAATCCCTAATAAAAAAATACATTAGTCAGAATGAACAAGAAAGGTTCCCAAGGCATCTGATTGACACAAGAGGTGTGCATCGGGACTGCGATTCCATGGGCTTGAACAAAATAAAGTCATGTGAGTAAGATGTTTTTACTTTCATGAGGGTGCCAGTGAGCAGTCAGATATGAAGCTTGCCAGACAAAGAAAGACCACATTCATTAACATGCTTTTACAGCATTCATTCCTCCTTAGTAACTGCCTGATCAGGGTCATGGTGGTATAAATTTTGAGAAATAGAAGCAACTAAATTCTTTAGGAAATGTCACAGGCATGTACAAACAACCGGGATTAGAAAAACAGTCCCATGTCCATTTTTATTGAAAATAAACCTTCCTGTTTATCAGATACTGATACAGATACAGATATGAATATTTGGAGCACTGATCAGATACAGATAGTGACATTGCGTTATATCCAAATCAGATTAGTGAGGGGAAGGCATTCACTTCATTTTCAAAAAAAACCAAAAGTCTATACTGTATTTAAAAAACGATTGGACAGAGAAGGTGCCAAATATCCTCCACTTAACATTCAAACAAATGTCTCAAGTTAATGTCTTATTTGTATCCATGAACTAATCATTAAAAGGTAACTGTTGTCATGATTCAGTCACGTCATTTACATACAATTGTAAGCAAGAAATTGTATGTAGCTGGACTTTAATCTCACATGTACTACAGATTGTGAAATTAGGTTGAATAAACATTGAATAAGCGTTGGATTATTCCTTGAGGAGCAGGAATGTAGCAAGGATCAATGAGGAAAGTTCAATAAAGATCAGAGCAGGAAACAATGCAGTGCTGAACTACAACCTAACTAAAATAAATAGACAAAACTAATCTACAATGTTCTTATAGGAGCCGCTGAAGACCAACATGGAATATGTGAATGCATGGAACATTAATGCAACCTGGCAAACCAATATACAGTGATTTTGGAGAAAACAGAGGGATTCGCCTTAGTAGAGTGGCTTACTGTCCATAAAATACAGTATTACAGCATTGAGAGTAGTGGCAGCTCATTGGAGTGAGGATGTGTCATAGCTTATGCCAGGACGAGTGTGTGCAGTGCGGCCTTATTCCACATACACATATTCAGGGGCTGCACAGTGGCTTAATGATGTGTCTGATTTGTCAGAGCTATGTGTGTGTGTGTGTGTGTGTGTGTGTGTGTGTGTGTGTGTGTGTGTGTGTGTGTGTGGGGTTGGCAGGCTTCACCCATCACCCTGAGCCTACTGTAGCTCTCGCAATATCTCTTTTTTCCACTTGTCTCATCAACTTCTATGAATAACACCAATTGTAGATATTCAGAATTAATAAGGCTTATGCAAATCCATCATTATGTGAAGTCAGTGTTTTTATAAAGTTTATTATAGTACAGTTAGCAATAGTGTAGTTATACTATAATAATAGTATAGTATAGTATGGAGTATGTCATATATTTATGACTCATAGCAGTCATGATCATAGTAAACTTTATAAATATACCAGTAATAGCAATACTAGTACTGAATTACTGAATATTGAATTAATTAGTTATATCTCACCAAACCTAAATTCATAAATACAAGTACGCATAAAATGTTAAAGAAGTGTCCTGAGATTCATTCCAATCCCAACTTATAGGCGACATTCCTCAATTATTTATGTTAATTTGCACGAGCGAATGTAAGCCAATTGCTACTGTTGAATATGTAAGTAGGTCTCAGTCAGAGATAATGAGAAATGCAGATAATGATATGCAAATGTGGTGAATTATTGAAGAGGCATGACTGACGGCCTTATTTTTTTTAACAACATGCATGGTTGCCTTTGGAAATTTGAATAAAATCTGAGGTGTCAGTGAGATCTTATATAAAATCGTATAAGGTCAGAAGGTGTTATCTATAACAGCAGCTCTGGCAGCAGTTCCGTCAGTAATTCAAATCGCAGGCTTATATTGATGTGCTGGATTAAATATGTCATCATTTCTATAGTAACAGCTCATTCACGTGGACTTGTATGATGGGGTCTCGGGAACGTGACGAGCTGTGTTTTTACGTCTTATTAACGTCAAGTAGAGAGATGGTTGGTGAGGGAATGACTCTTTATAGCTGATATAGTGTAAGTGATAAGTTACTAACTTGTTTTGTGGACGTTCCACAGCATTAAATATAACTATAAATGGATTGCACCAACCAAATGTACCAACGTGTCATTCTTTAATAACTAAAAGTTGTAATTAATAGGAAATTGGTTACCACCATTTTGAAGTGGTAACAGTAATAACAGCTAAACTAAAAAATACAGCTAAACTCCACTGTTGATTATTTTCCTATTAAAGCACACCCCTTACATATCTGACTCCCAGAGGGGTGGTTAAGTAGTACTTTCATAGGGGGGAAGGGGGCTAATAGAAATTTTACTTAAATGTAACACCTTTGCAGTATACGTCACATCATCACTCTAAACTCATAAAAGTCTTTTCCTGCTTGTAGATCTGAAACTTCTGAACTTTTCCACACAAGTCTCCTAAATTGTCGTGCCGTACAAGTTCAGTTGTGTTAAGTGTAGGGACTATAGAGGATTTAGCCTCGACTCCCTGGAGCGTTACTGCTGACTCACCTCGGCTAACAAGCACCTTTAGTTTCCTGTTCCCTCAGGCACCTAGACAACTCTGGTGCTCGATGAGTGACTGGCTCTCTCTGGCATTATTATTGCATTTAGTTTATCGAGATATGTCACTGAGGCTAATAGAGTCTTCTTTTTTAAAAGTTCTCAGGAAGAAAGCTTCTCACAAATGAAGCACGGTACAATACACTACTATCACCGACCAGCGAGAAGAAAACCAGATGCAGACAATTACACTTTAAGGGCAAATTCACACCTATCAGTACAAATCAGAGTGAAATGTATACGTTTGGATACTGAAGGGTGTCAAGCCCCTTCATTCATTGGTCTGAAACACAGTGATGGAAAAACAAACCCTTGTAAAGTGTGCATAGAAATCACAAAGAGAACACGGAGCAGGCACTAAATAAATGATTCGAAAATTCTATAAGTAGCTAGATTGAAAAATTTCATGTATCACAATCAGCATTTATTTCTGTTTTGTTCTTTGAAGAGCATGGGTCAAGATTTGCAACCCAAATCCACAGCGTGTCCAGTTAACTTCCTGCCACCATTTAGATTCAGAGTCGATTCACTTCCTCATTGAAATCAAACCAATTTAAAATTCGTTTGGAAGCAAACCAAGAAGAGGCGAACACAGCAGTGTTGCATTCAACCTGACTAACTGCTGCATATTTGAAAGCACCCAGAGATTCAGCCCTGAATCAACTCGACTGCAGGAAGTGAAACAAATATGATGTGTATTTTGGGTTGCAGCATTTTTTTTTTTATAGAAGCGACTCCTAAATTAAGCTGTAAGGCATAAACCGAGCCAAAGCACAGAGCTGCAACTCTGCTACAGAAAAGAGAAAATAAATGCAAGATGTGATGCACAAATATTTTGAAGTAGTTATTTATATAAATATCTAATCATTTATTTAGCTGCAGCTACGTGTTCTCCGTGTCCGGGTGAATTCCGGGCTTGCAGGATATTCAAGCTGATAACTAAGATTAATCATTTTTTAATTAATAAAAATGTCATTGTTAAACCATTGCTGTAGTATTAGAGCAATAAAACACTTCAGGACATGCTGTTATTGGAAACGAATCAACGGTAACGTCTTCAACAACCATGTCATTAAATATTTTCTGATAACAACATTCCCCCATTATGTGTTATTACTTACTGTATGTAATGCATTATGATTTTATTATAATCTAATCATTACTCTCAACATTTAAGCACAACACCTTAATGTTTTAAAAATATGTTTCTGAAATTTTTTACTTCTCTGATGCATTATTTATGATCGTTTCTACTTTTTAGTATTTCTCAGGCATGGCTATGGGTTGAGGTGAGAGGAAAAGTGAGAGAATATCTGAGAAATATTTCTATCTTATATATCTGCATATCAAGAAGATCCCAGTTTTGATTTTAAATCTAGGCCATTTTTATGATTACACATAAAGCAGTTTCAGTAGAAATACCTTCCTAACACTTGCCCTTTTGTTAACTTGCGCTGTTGTTAGCTTACTTGTAGCAACGACAGATTGGTTTATGAGTTTTCATGAGTCAGAGTCTCGAGCCTGGTCTGGTTTTAAGTCTCAAAGTTGCGCGTTTAGTTGCAAATCATAAGTTTTAAAGTATGAGTCACGAGTCAGTAAAATTGAGACTTACGTGAAACACGACTTGCGAGTCTGAGACTCGAGTTCCCAGCTCTGAGCAACACTACATTTTCACCTTTTCAGTCATTTTTCTTCATGACTACAAGCAAAGCTAAAGGAAATCATGACAAAAGGCAAGGCATTGTGTCATGAAGTCAGTTTATAAGGAAAATTACAAGAGGCTAAGGTTAGTATGAGGGGCAGGATTACTGGTTGTAACTTGTCTTATGGCTTCATTCAAATGAAGGCAAAATAAATCATTTTTTTCATCCATTCATGCTCAGTAAGTGCTTTATCCTGGTCAGGGTCAGATAGACCCAAAGCCTGTCCCAGGAATACCGGGCCTGATGCAGGAATACATCCTGAATGGGTTTCACACCCTCATTCACACTTAGGGGCTATGTAGAGCAATATGTTTTTCTGAACCTGAGAACCTGGAGGAAACCCATGCAGACACGGGAGGAGATGTGAAACTCAGCACAGACAGTAAGCCAAGCTCAGGATTGAACCAGGAACCGTGGAGCTGTGAGGCAGCACCACTACCCCCAGCACCACTACCCCCAGCACCACTACCCCCAGCACCACTACAGATCCAATGTCAGGTCAGCTTCCCTGGTATGACAGCATTCTTTACAATGACTAAGTTAGAGAAAAATAAAACTCTCTTTGCTGATTGCTGCTATTCAAAGAATCATTTACAGCTGACCTCTATACACACTAAAGGTCACTTCTCAGGTGTCACACAGACCCGAGCCATATCAGTGCTGTTTACACTCCAATCTCACAGCCTACGTGAAGTCTGGGAAATGTCACAGTACTGCTCTGTTCTGAGCAAGTTTGTTTTAAAATACGCTATATGATGTATGTTCATCTTAATTATCAGCATCATTATTAATATTCATGACGCAAAAGCCCTTAATTAGATCTCCTCCTAATAAGAGGTGTATGTGTACAGGTGGGAATGTTGATCAGAGGTGGGATAGCAACTAACAAAATCTTTAAGATTTACACACACCAGCCTTTTTTGCCACTTGCATTTGACCTTGTTGCTCTCAAACTGTTTTTTTCCTCTCACGTTTAATGTGAACGCTGGATGAGGCTCTTGGCATGTATCTGCATGATTTCAGGCATTGGGCTGCTGTCACATCATTGGCTGATTGGCTAATTGCAGGTGTACTGGTGGTCCAAATAAAGTGGTTTGTGTGTATGCTAGCAATTAAACTATAATAATTATTTAAACAATTTAACTCTATTAGGAATTTTTCTATAGTTCATATACAAATTATTTTAATTTTTATATTAACAATTTAACTATACTACCTATATTAAAAATTTGATTATAGTACCTATATTGACAATTCAGCTATAGTACTTATATTAACAATGTTAATAGCAACTAACTTTATCAACAGTTCTACTATAGTACTTATATTGACAATTTAATTATACTTCCTATATTAACAATTTTACCATACTTCTTATATTAGCAACTTAACTATACTACTTACATAAACAGTTTAACTCACTTTCATGTACTATTTTAACTTTACTACATACACTAGCGATTTAACTACACTTTCTCTAGTAACTATACTACCTACATTACCGATTCAACTATAGTACTTATAGCAATTTGACTACACTACCTATACTAATAATGTAACTACTCTATCTATATTGACAATTTAGCTGTAACACACACACACAGAATGTTGGTCATTCTCCATCTCTCTCTCTCTCTCTCTCTCTCTCTCTCTCTCTCTCTCTCTCTCTCTCTCTCTCTCTCTCTCCCTCTCTCTGTGTCCCTTGCCTCATTTGCAATGATTATGTTATCAGGACGGCCAGGCAAAAGGGTGGAGCGGCCATAATTTCAGCACTGGATTAGGCTGAAATAACGAGGTCACCAAGTTACTGTTGCCTTGGCAACGGCACATCGAAGAACACGGGATACCATCGCAAATCCACGGCCCAGCAACGTCGCTCTTCCTCTCTGTTTCTCTTTCCTCTGTTTCAGGGCTGTCACACTTCCTCACACAGCATAAATCCTTTGTCTCAAACCATCAAACTCTAAATCCGGTGTATGGATCAATATTACTTCATGTTCTATTGTTTAAGTCTCTGCAAGATGCAAAGAGATTAGCGCAAAATAAAAAGTTGTGTTTTGAAGTAGCAAGTAATTCGTGTTTATACAGTATAGAAGAATGCCAACTGAACCTCAGACAAATGTTAACTGTTCTGAGACTGTTACGCTAGTAGATTGGCTAAATAGCTAGCATGTTAACTTTTCAGATTTGGGATTTTTCAACTTTCTCCTCCTTGTGAAAAAGGTTTTACAGTGTTTGCAGAGCAATTTAATGACATATAGAGGAAAACAGCCTTATTACAAAGCTAAATTTATAAAAGCTAATAGTTTAATCTATGTATTGTACGCAGCCACATCCCACCTCCTTTATAAATTGAATGCACTGTGATCTTTAAAAATTTCTCCCTGATTGAACACTGATGATAAGATTTGAAACTCACTCTCTCCTCGCCTAAACCTACATTCACGCCAGCAACCAGCAAGTCACTGGTGTCACTTGTACTTTGTCTCTCGTAGGCATTTAGTAATTGCTACTGTTGCTTGTGGATGTACACTGTCTGGCTTTTTGTTTTTTTTTTTTAATCTCCAATGAGAAATGGTAGCATCCAAAATGTCAGTGTTTCTAAAGCTAGCTAGCTAAACCCAAATTGATTTCTCTGTGATGTGCCAGGTTTCATATTAGCTTTGTTTGCAGCCCACCGATGCTAACGAACTGTACTAGCTACGTACACTGATGATCTCTGCTACATCCTTTCAAGCTTTATTTGATAGGAATATAAAATCACAGTTAAAGGTTTTGAACGGTTGCCTGTGCGTTGTTGCTTGCTAGTGTGAACATAGGGTAAATAAGCTACCGCTAATGTCAACGACTACCATCCATATGTATGGTTTCCTCACTGTAACGTACTGTTTTTTTTTTTCTCAGATGCATTTGTTGGAAGCTGTAGAGCAGATATTTTTTTAAAAAAAAATGTAAATGTATACATTTGTGTTTCTGTTTTATTCTTTTGTAGCATAAAATAAGCTATGTCTCTGCAATTTCATTATAAACTCTTGCACCAGTACCAGCAATCTAAAAAAGGGTTTGCCTTTCTTTCTCTCTCTCTCTCTCTCTCTCTCTCTCTCCAGCTCTCTGAAACTGGCTTGGCTGTTAGTCTCTCCATGCTGCGTTTTTGGCTCACTGATATTTCTCTCTCTCTCTCTCTCTCTCTCTCTCTCTCTCTCTCTCTCTCTCTCTCCTCTTTTCATCTCATCGTTGTTGCACTGTTTCAATCTTCAGCAGACATCAGCGTTGCCATGAGACGTGCCAGTACATTGCGGCTCTCAGGCTTTTTGCCAGCACAGCCATGGGGGAGATTGGCTGGAGGAAGTTTACTTCACTAATCGATGTTTCATCAAACTTCTCATTTTTTACTCACACACACACACACACACACACACACACACACACACACACACACACACACACACACACACATATATATATATATATCATGGTCCATAGTCCTCTAAGGAATGGTATTGTTAGTGGAGTGTACCATGCTAAATTCAGACTGTTTAAAAAAAACTTGATTGTATAAGTCGTTACATTGTTGTATAAGTTGCATTAAATGTATTTTTGCATTTTGCAATATTTGAAAACAGACCATCAATCTGACTGAGGCTAATGATGTAGTAATCTAGCAGTAAACGTGTTATATCTACAGTATCATGGAAACAATGTAAAAATCATAGTGACTGTAAACCTTGAAGATTAGAGTTTGCTTAATGTTTTGGTCATGAGTTTCTTCAACTACAACTCTGAGCTACCATAAAATGTCCACTTTTAAGTCATGAATATGACAACACTGGGCTGTTAATGTGTGATCTTCTTGTAAAAACACTCTAAAAGTGACTCCATCTTGAATGAATACAAATCTGCCAGCCAGAAAAGCAGAAATCAGAAAAAAATCAGGAAAAAACACAAATCAATAGATTAATACAATTAAAACCAGGACTAAGTGAGTGATAAGTGACCGATCTGGTACGTCTCAAGCTGTAATGTGCTGTATACTCCCTAGTCGGCTGCGTGCCACCATCAAGCCTCCAGAGTTGTGATCCAAAGGAATACTGTGTACTGGAGGACGAAAAGGACACGTCGAAACCCCACCTGTGTGACCATGTGTTCTCCCTGAAGAGACAACTGTACCAAAAATAATAAATAATAGTCACGCTAACTTCGACTTCTACATCAGAGAAATTTCTTTTCTTTCACGCTTTTATCTCTCAGCTTTTTCTTTTACAGAGTATTGTAGGCATCACTAGATGCAGGTGATTGGCATTCATCAACATATGCGCATGTGTATGAAGAAAATCACAAAATTTACCGAAACTTCTGTAAATCAGGTGGGAATTTATAGTTTTGTTTAGCTTGCAAAAACATTTCTGCACAAATTTACTCAAAAGATTAATGAGATCAATGAGGCCCAATGTTGTGGAACATCCACGAAATGGTAGCTAACATCAGCACTTTCTCTGTCTTAAAAAAAAAGTAGCTTTTTACGTTACCAAGAAACCGGAAAGAGCAAACGCCGTTGTCTTGAAATCTTACTAACCATTACAAAGCACTGACACTGAGGACTTCTTCCTTAAATGTTAGTTAGACTCCTTACTAATCTTGTAAAAACCTCACCAACAAATAGACATTTTTATTGAATAACAACACATTTGTTTATTCTTAGCCTTTATTTTTAATATTTATAGTTATGTGTATTTGTACTTATGTACTCATAGTTATACTCATTTGACTGTCCTGATTGTGGTGAACTATTTTATTTCTGTGATTGAGTAAGATGCAGTGCAATGAGCTAGCCGAAGCCTTCTTTTGGCCCACAGCCAGGTTCCCC
>CM074951.1:4302223-4323450 GCA_037577455.1 Pangasius macronema
GATGCAGAAGATAGGGATAGGTGGAGAGTGATGATTCGCTGTGGAGACCCCTGAAGAGAAAAGCCGAAAGAAGAAGACTGTACTTTTCCATCTTTTTTTCCTTTAGCATGGATCTATATTTCACCTAGAGATGTAAATACAGTGTACCTTTAAAAATAATTTAACTTACATATAGAGATAGTAGAGATAGTACTGATCAGATCGGTATCGAGACGATACTAGCAAAAAAAAAAGAAAGATGGTGGATCCGATATATTTATTAAAAAAAAGAATTTGATCCCATCCTGTAACACAATGGGAAAAATTTGAACTGGATTAGGAAAATCTGAACAGTTTTGTTCTGTACTTTATTACATGTATTACACATGCAGTGTAAGTGATTTCTGTGTGGAAGCTGCAGTTTTGTGTAAGTCATGTTCTTAGCTATATGCTGTATATTTTCCTGTATTATGTAGGTGATAACGTTGTCATTTTTAAAGAAAAATATCAGATAGGTATCGATTTCAGGTGATACTCAAGCTTTTAGTATTAATATCGATATCGGAAAAGAAAAAGTGGGACGTCTGTATTTACATAACTAGATCTTAAAGACCATTGACCTTTGTAAAGTACACCTCCTCACCTACCATGATGTTTACAGGAAGATGGCATGGTCATGTTTTTTAATGGTGAGATGTCAAAAATATTGACACCTCAATACAGTATAATGAAAGCCTGACATTTATTTTGGCTCTTTTATTTTTGGCAGTTTGCCAGAATTCAGCCACAGCAACATTTGAAGGATTCTTCCAGATCCCCACACAAACATAAAAACTTTGTATTAACAAAAAAAAGTACAAAACATCCACTGAATAAGGAGTAAAACCATTTTCACTGCACAGAATACCAGAACCTGTGAAAAAGTGACTGTTTTTCCAGCTTTGCTCTTTGTTCAAATTGAGCAAATCGACAGGAATTAGGTGTTTTTCCACCACGCATTCAAAACCAAGAACTCGCTCAAACAAGAACAAACACAACTCAGTGCTGTAGCTGATTATTCACCAACTCGAGAGACGACACCGACGACATCTGTGTCAATAATACACGCTATAACAATGGATATGAAAGGGTTTTTTCTTTTGTGTAACTGTTCCTCATCATTTAGACAAAAGTGAATGGTGTTATTTGAATGAACCTATTTTACTTTTGATTAAATGATTAAATGAATCTAACAGTATAAGGACATTATCAACTCTTAGATGCTGCACCACTTAGTGTATGAGCCGAAAGTGAAAATACTTGTTTATATAAAATATTTGTTTACTTCTCAATGTATTTGTGTGGGAAAGATTATTGTTTGTGCTTGCAGTTTCTAAGAATTAAATGGATCTCGTTATAATGAAAATTTATCTTTTTTCACACGTTTTTTTTGTTAATGGTTTCACACATTGTAGAATGGAGAGTTTTTCTACCCCCAACTCTGACTATTATTAGTTTCTGCTGATCTTGTACAAGCACAAAAAAAAAACAGTACAACTGTAACATTTTGCACTGGAAACAACTGGAACTAGTACCAGACTTTTAACAGGGGAGAAGTCATTTAACTGTACTCAGGGGTGGGGCTAACAGCACTGCTCGTTGCTGATTGGTTGCACATACTGTGCGATACACATACCTAGCCAAACCACACAAACAAACAAGCATATAAATAAAATGGTCATCACAATGTTACCATAAAAAGCAACAATGTGCTGTTTTACTTCTCAACCTGCATAAACATTAGCGTTTCATTTTTCTTTGAAACAACACAAATGTACTTTCACTTTCTCGTCATATGGAGTGTAGTTTTTAGTGCACTGGAAAGGTCACACACAACTCACACACATTTATTAATCTGTAGTAAGTGATTTATCCTGGTCGGGTCATGGTGGGAACACTGGACAGGAGGGGCGAATTAGCATTGCCAGTCAATCTACTGGTATGTTTTGGGGATATGGGAGGAAACCTACACGGACAAAGGGAGAACATGTGAAACTCCACACAGACAGTAACCCGAGCTCGGACCGGTGGTCTTGGAGGTGGAAACACTATCCACTGCACCAAAATGCCATTTCCTCTACAGTGGGGTAAAAATGAAAATCATCTCCAGTTTGTCACGATGTGGATTTTCCACCCTGTCGTTATCATCACTGAACTTTAAAAACCCTTCATCAGTGAACCTTTCTGGCAGTAAATTACTTTCAGACAAAATTGGACTTTTTTTCTATCTACATTGTGACTATTACATTGTTTCCTTTTTTTTCTCCAACACTGGCATCCCAAATGATCTCTTTTTGCATCTATCTATCTATCTATCTATCTATCTATCTATCTATCTATCTATCTATCTATCCATCCATCCATCCATCCATCCATCCATCCATCCATCCATCAGTTTGTTTATTCTAGGTTTTTTAATCCTGTTGGAAAACCACCCTAAAAGAAAAAAGCTGCATTCACTTGCCCATAGATTAACCCCTTAAAGTCTGGGTTATTATTCACTTATTTGTCGTAACGCACAATGAATTATTTTGTAGTGAAGCAAAAAGTAAAAGGTATATTGCGATGAGGGTATGGAATGTAAGTATGGACCCAGTCATGTGTCCTGAAAGTTTAAGGGATTAATAAATATAAAGTCTGGACTGTCCGAGAGAATGTGCCTAATACACAACTCGTAAAAAAAATAAGGTGAAATCAATCAGAGGAAATTTCCAGAACAAGATGTACCAGTCTATCAGTCAGAATGAACCAAGATTCCTGCCAGTATATGTAAATGTCTGTGCAAAGTCAAGCGCATGTGTGTGTGTGTGTGTGTGTGTGTGTGTGTGTGTGTGTGTTTGGGTTCAAACCTGCCTCGGCGCCGGCGTGCACAGCGCACCACGGTGGGTTACCATAGTAACAGCAGGGAGCCTGGCAGAGAAGTGTCTATGTGTGTCCTGACCCATTTCGATTTTCCCCTCTCGCACCTCGGTGTGCCTATCTCCCCCTCCATACACACACACACACACACACACACACACACACACACACACACACAGACAATCCCAATTAAAAGCCAGGCCCAAGCCAGTCTCTCCCTCTCTCTCTCTCTCCTTCTCCTCTGCAGCAGAGCTCAATCTTAGCCGGAGGAAAGTCGAGATATTTTTTTTCCCCTGCAGAGAAAACTGTGTGGAGGAAAACACACCCACCGAAAAACTTGCTTTCGGCAAACAAGCCAACCCTTTTAAGAAATGCCGATTAGAAAGGTTTTGAGATATTAAATAATGTAATTTTTAATTATGGGTTTATTAATAGATTTTTTCGTTAACTTTTATAATTAACTATCGCTTGGCCTGGGGCATTTGGAAGTCCAACTTTCATTTAATCTGAGGAGGTTAAAACCAAAATAGATGTCTTATCACATTAATTAAAAATGCTGAAGTGGTGTGATTGGGATGAGGATTGGTTAAATTCATCCTATTGTCATGGATGGTGAAGAGATAAATGTTAACCCATTCAGCTCTGACCTGACGTTCCTAATAGTGTCACAGAGTGGAGTGAAATGACACGTCAGTACAATAACAAAGAGTTAAAACCATTTCCGTGTGTACGTAGTGTAGATATGGAAAATACCCTACAAGAATTGTGGACACTTTGCCTTTTTAAATATTCCCAAGCCGACTATGAGATATCATCTCTCCAGTGTGTGCCTGGGTCCTCCATCCAGTGAGACGTACCTGCTACAGGGTCTCGAACTCCTCACACTGTCACGGAGAGTAAGCCCATTGACCCTGCAGTGGAACCTCGTTTCAGCCGCCTGTACTCGCGATCTTGTTATTTTGGTCACTGCTAACAGTTCAGAAAACTGTATACGGATGTGAGGAGAATGGATAGAGTTGCTGCCTCACTGCTCCAGGATCCGTTTCGCATGTTCTTCCCATGTCCACGTGGGTTTCCTTCGGGTTCTCCGGTTTCCTCCTGAAACCGTGTGTGTGTGTGTGTGTGTGTGTGTGTGTGTGTGTGTGTGTGTGTGTGTGTGTGTGTGTGTGTGTGTGCTTGGTACCCTGTGATGACTGGCACCCCATCCAGGGGAGAATTCCCAGTGTTCCTGGAACATGCTCTGGATCCACCATGACCCTGGGCAGGATAAAGTGATTACTGCATCTTGAAACTATGAGAAATCGTTTAGATGTTGCAAGAAAACATCTCGTTATTACGACAAAACCTTTAGACATTACAAGTGAACAACTTGTTTTTATGAGAAAACATCTCGTTATTATGAGAAAAGCATCTTATTACAAGAAACATTTCGTTATTACAAGAAAACATTTCATTATTACAAGAAAAGCATCTGGTTGTTACAAGAAAACATCTCGTTATTATGAAAATCCTATTGATAAAACTTCTCATTATTCTAAGAAAACAAGTTATTACAAGATAAACATTTTCTTTTCTTTTCGAGACTTTTTTTCCTCTCGTAATAACGAGATGTTTTTCTCGTAAGAACGAGATGCTGAGGTGATTTCCTTGCATGTCGGCAATAAGCTTCTGTCTTGCACATAATCTGGGAGCGGGATTTTGGTTTCTGCGTGTAGTTTCTTGCGTTAATCACTGATTAAAAACCCTGAAACAAACCCTGGTGCGGCTCGGATGAGTCGGAGGCTGCACACACACTTTCTCTTACTTCCCTGCAGCAGCTGGCCAATGAGCGCCGCGCCTCCTCCTCCTCCTCTCCCCGCGTGCGTTCGGTAAGCGCGCGCGGAGGCGGGGAGGGGGGAGTGGAGTGGGGGGGAATGGGGAGTGTAGCAGCGCCGGGAGAGAGCGAGAGCGCGCGGCGTGTCGGAGTGCGTTTCCACGTGCGCTGCGCGGATGCTGAATCGTGGCTGTGCGAACAACAGCAGCAGCAGCAGCAGCTTTAAGGCTTTAGGCATCAGGCATGTCCAATCCTGCTCACGACCCGTTCTACGCCTCTCCGTTCGGGCCCTTCTACCGGAGACACGCGCCGTACGCCATGCAGCCCGAGTACCGGATCTATGAGCTGAACAAGCGGCTGCAGGCCCGGACTGAGGTGAGTTCTCCGCGCGCTGTGTATGTCCCAGTGTGTGTGTGTGTGTGTGTGTGTTTTATTTATTTATTTTTGGCTGAAAGTTGTCTGTGCGCGCGCGGCACAGTACCACCGCCGTGTGTGTGTGTGTGTGTGTGTGTGTGTGTGCGCGCGTGTGAGGCGCGCGCGTGTGTTTGCGTGTTTTGTTCCTGTGTGTTCCTTGCGGTTTCTCTCTTGCACTTTCAGTTGTTCAGATGTTTATTTCACTCTGTGAACCCTGGCTCACTTTTGCATACGCTTTAAATATAAATTCCACTGTTTCCTAAAACCTAAAGTGAGTTCAAACTCCAACAAACCACACACACACGCGCGCGCACACACACACACGCACACATTTGATCAAGTTCATGTCAGGGATAACCTGATTGCCGGGTAAAACCCACGTGCAGGCGTTAGTCAGGAGTGATCCGAGCAAACTGCGCAGACTTTATTAACGCCTTATTAACTGTACACTGTCATTTGGAGTCGCACACACTGATCTACTGAGCTGCACACATCCCTGGCTCTCTGTAGTAAGCATATAGGACTGAAGTTCCAGTGCAGTTGCAGACTAAGGGTTAAGGTTAGGGTGAAGGTTAGGATTAAGGTTAGGATTAAGATTAGTGTTAGGGTTAGGGTTAGGATTAGGATTAGTGTTAAGGTTAGGGTTAAGGTTAGGATTAAGATTAGGGTTAAGGTTAGGATTAAGGTTAGGGTTAGAGTTAGGGTTATGCATTTACTCATCACTTATCAACAAATGAGACCATAAACATGGCATTAGGATTAACCAGCTAAAGCAGAGCTACTGGAGTTTAAGCCTGTGGCTCTCAACCTTTTTTTCAGCCATAGAACTCTAGAATATTCTGACTGTTCCTCACAGACCCCTTGCGTTAATATGTATGTATATAATATACAGTCACACCACCACAAATACTTCCAGACCTGACTTTATATATATATATATATATATATATATATATATATATATATAGATAGATAGATAGATAGATAGATAGATATAGTCTAAGTAGTCTACATGACGTGTCCCCAAACCAACAAATGTCAAATGTAATAATTGTTCAGTTCAGTATCAGATTTTCTATATTGCCTGATTTTTCTATATTGCTTAAAAAATGCTTTAACAGTGACATTTTTGTACACTGACATTAACATTTCATTAACATTACACACATTTCATTTTACATGTCGACTTTAGACTTGCCATTGAAGCGTGTGAACAGTAAAATGTACAAACTTTTTTATTGCTACTATAAATTACTCTAAAATTGATGATCACTTTTTCTTTCTTCTCAATTTAACCCGTCAGTTCTGGACACCGTGCAAGCTTTGCGCTTGTAATGACGAGGTGAGCACAGATCGAGGGCACTACAGAGTGAACGCGCTCAGCTACGTTAGTTAGAGTCGTGAATGCACGTGGCTAAGCATACAGTTTCATTTAAAAAAACAGTCGAAATTGTATTTAAAGTGTGAAAATTTGAAATATTTAACAAAAATATCGCATACGCATTTGATATATTTTTAGAAACAATCCCACGGACCACCTGTAATTATGCCACGGACCACAAGGGGTCCACGGACCCCTGGCTGAAGAACACTGGTCTAAGCAGTGACACACAGCCACATTATTTTTGACGTCATAACTGTACAGTTTCCTTTCATTCCTGTATATCCAAGTAATGTATACATGCATAGTCTTGTGCTTGGGTTCTGAATGCAGACGCAGTTAAACTTACGTAGACGAGTGGAGACAGTAATGTATACACTCTTCAACTCTTCATACACTATATAAATATATATATATATATAAAGTTTGCATTGTTTATTGCAAATTGTTGTGGCAAAAGTGTATCATTTTCTACATTATCTCCATTTCATTCAGTGCAAATGTTCCAGCTCTTAATGAGTGTGTGGATTCCTCTAGAAAAAAAAAACGTAGCACGTTTGCCTCACACCTTCGGGGTTGGGGGTTTGAATCTCGCCTCCACTCTGTGTGCGCGGAGTTTGCATGTTCTCCCTGTGCTTCGAGGGTCTCCTCCGGGTACTCCGGTTTCCTCCAAAGACATGCGCTGTAGGCTGATTGGTGTTTCCAGATTGTCAGTGGTGTGTGAGTGTGTGTGCGATTGTGCCCTGCGATGGGTTGGCACCCCATCCAGGGTGTCCTCTGCCTGAGTCCCCTGGGACAGGCTCCAGGCTCCAGGCTCCCTGCAACCCTGTGCAGGATAAGCAGTACAGGGAAAGGATGGATGGACGGATGGATGGATGGATGGATGGAGTCTTTTATTTGACTCGTATGGAGTGTATATCCTAGCGCTTCAGTCACATGATGTTTCTGTCGAGGTTGCTATATTTGAGAACGAATTTCTCATGTCTCCGAGGCAAACAATACACACGTAACTAGAGGTGAAAATGCCAAAATGACTCCTTTCAGAAAAGAATAATTTACTGATTGCGCTATAATCAGTATAAACTACAATATTCTCTGGTATATAAACTACCAGAAAATGTAGCAATTTTGTGTTTTCCTGATATGGAGAGAGAGAGAGAGAGAGAGAGAGAGCCTCAATGCAATTAAGAGAAAGAAGTGTCCTAGGTGGGGTAAGGGATCCCGGAGTGTTTCATCCTGAAGTGAAAAAACAAACCAGCTAAGGTAGCTACGTGCTGTTAATGTTAGCAGCATTGCTGCAGGGATAACCTGGCTAGCTAGCTAACCTTAGCTACAAGACAGCATGACAGAGACAATCAGCAGCGCCGCTTGCTTGTTGAAGACGTACGTGGGTTTGTTTTACAGAAAAAGAAAAGCGGAAAGATGTTGTTGGCTTTCACGCGTCTCTGCTTAGCATTCAAACAGTGACCTTTTTTCTGTGTTACTAAATAAATCTTTCATTTATGAAACTGAGAAGAACAAGAGCTCTATCCTCCTCCTCCTCTCTCTCTCTCTCTCACTCTCTTGCTCTTTCTCTCTCTCTCTTTCACACACACACACACACACACACACACACACACACACACACACACACACACATATAGACACCCACATTATTACTTTAACTTTGCTCAATGTGAAGGTCACATTCTTGTTTTATAATCTGTATCGTACTTCTAGCGAGTGGCTTTTTTTTTTCTTTCTTTTATCCCTAGACTTTAGAGCAGCATAACTCAACATGACTCGATTGGGATGGAAAGTTAAGAAGGTTAATGTTTGAGTAATAGTCTTATGAGGATGGCAATCGGACAAAATATAATCAGGTGGTCACAAGAATTTCTTCATGAGAGTCAGATTGCTTCATGAGGAAGGAATATTCTTAATAACGTCATAAACAGGATTACATTAAAAAATATTTAAATGTTTTTAACAATATATTTCAACTCGATTTTGTTGAGATTGTGGGCTTTTTCTTGTTTCTTTGCTCACATTTGTCACAACACAACTGCGCTTGGCTGAATACTGTAAAAGACAATAAGGCAAAAATATTAAGGTGGATTATTAGTAGCATATGTGTCATTTGTCTTAGAAAAAAAAATGGATACAAAACTGTACCTCTTGCTTGTCACTGGTCTTTTATGTCTTTAGTTACCTGAGAACGTGAATGTCATGTACCATTAAAACTCATATATGATAAAACTCTTCATGTGATAAGCTCCACACCCCATTTTTGCGCTTCCTGAAATGCTAAACAGATGTGCGTGGAGGCTGTGCGATAGCTGCAGCTCGGCTGTTCGACAGAGATGCGAGCATGTGTAACTTTAAGGAGACGTGGGCTGCGTTGCCGAGATGCAATGCCACAACATCATGCATAATGCATGAGCCGTGGCCTAAGCCCTTGTACACTTCCACTTCCAGGCGGCACTTAGCCAAGCAGGCTAACATAAACAAATACGCAGTATGTCATTCTAATCTCCTCCAGCTTGCGTTCTTATCGAACCAGCTAGCCTTCAGATTACATCTTCTTGTACAGGCGATCTCGCTAAGATGTCACACCGAAGCCCAGCTCCGAATCGAATGCACTGCTGTACTGATACAAAACTATCACTTTAAAAAACTAGTGCAATTTACAAGCTTGAAAAAAAACATCTCCATCTAATCTGAAAGGAAAAGTATGCAAGTGTAGCAGAGTGTCTCATGTATCAGTGCTAACAAATGATATCAGGTACAGGAGAGAAATCTGCTGAAACTCGTCCACTCATCATGACAGATCCCTAGCTTGTGTTATAACTGTAGCGTAAGTAAGGTATGATGTTGCTAATATGATGCTAAGAAAGCATTTACCACAGAAATGAATGATAAAATAAAAAATAATAACTAACAAATTTTAACACGTTATCTCAGAAAAAAGTGCATTATGTCAGGAATAAAACACAATAGGACCACGCTGTTATAGGCAAATAATCAACGATGGGGTGGTGTCGGAAACGCTAACAATTTATTAAAGAATCATAGTTTTTTTCCATTTACAGTTACACTCATTGTTGTGGAATGTCTGGAAAAACAAGTTCTTAAGTTAGATCAGCTATAAACAGCCGTTCTCTCATCAACCTCTCTCTTGAAGTAGATTTTAAAAAAAACAAAAAACGCAGCATGTCATGTTACAGAAACCTCAAGCTCCAACATCCTAAAGACTTTCCCATGTTGGAAAATATTTTGACACTGGAGACTCCTTCCAAAAAATAAGAAATAAAACTTCTTGGAGAAAACATCACCATATCAGCAATTACACACATTTAAAAATTTGTACTAGAGAGACGATAGCGTGTTAGAACGAACACATAATTATCGTTCATAGAGCGTTCCAAGTAGATGAACACGTCCAAGTAGAACCTGTCAGCCAAAGAAACCTTAACTATACAATGAACACTCGTGGAACCCTTTTCTATATGAGTGTAATATATAAAAAAATAACAAAAGTCACTGTGTAGCTGATCGCTGTAACATTATGGTAGCGGCCAGCTTGTGAAATCTTTCTCTGTCATTACGCCTCCACCTTCCAGAGGTTGAAGGTGGGGAGATGGAAGTAATGCGGATGATAATATAGTACAACTTTACCTTCCGCTTAGAAATGCGGAGTATTCCTGGATTTTTCTGGATTACGTACGATATTGATAACGTATCTTCTAATGTAAGGAATGTAAGTCTAGGACCCAGGACACAGATTTTGCAGTACAAAACTAAAGAACTGGCTAATAAACTATATTTCAATGGAAAATTGGCCATTTCTTGCTTTACTGTTTCTTTACAATGGACACAAAATAGCTTGACAGTCTAATCTGGTTTGGATTTTGGATCTGATCATTTCAGCCATCATCTTCTAAATGTAACCTTTACTTTCTGCAATGTGGAATTTCTTTTTCCGCTTCATCCCACTCTATATGTGCATGAAACATTTTCCTTCAAAAATGCAAAAACCATGCAAGTGTAACAGTCACTCTGCTTTGCATATGGAAAGTTCTGGTTCATACAAAGGCTATGCAAAGCACCCAAGCTGACGGCTCGCCACGTTTCTGCATCGAGTGTCGCTCCAGAAATCCAAAGCTGCTTTTGAAATGAAAAGCTGACCTTTTGCTGCTTATCTCTATAACTGCATGTGACATGTAAACAGGCAGCGTGTGCTGACGGTCATGGTCGCCTGTTTTTTTTTTCTGTGAAGCATGCTTAAGCTGTCTCATGGACAGTTTCCGTAGCTGTTCGTAATACCTGGCTGGGTGCGACGCTTGGCTGCAGGCTGACGGTTCGGAGTATATGCAAATGAGCCAGACGTTTAACATGCTGAGGAGGAGCCACGCCGACCCCGGCACACGTAAGCTCATCAGCATAGTGCTCATGAATATTCGCAGATGGAAAGAGAGAGACGGAGCGAACGAGAGAGATAGAAGCACACAGGTCGATCCATAAGAGCTCAGAAAGACCAAAATAAACTGAAGTGCTGCTTTATGAATCTATCTGTCTAATGGCTCTGGAATGGCACATGTTTATGTAAAAGAGCAGCGAGGGTTCACAGTGATGATCTATCCCAATCTGAAGGCAATCGATAATGCATTTTGTCGAGGAGGAACTCACTCCCAGAGTCTCTTGGAGATAAACCAATCAATGCAACTTCTCTATAGTGCCATTATAACTGCTGTTGCCTCTGAATGGCAAGTCATTAGGCAGATCATGATCATTTGTAACACCTGGGTTTTAATTGATTTTCTGATGGCAGGTAAAGGGTGGATTACTTTGCGCTGGAAGATGCCCTCGCTACCTCACCGACTCCTATACCATATGTCACTTAACTTTTACTTAACTAGCTGAAGTGGATGATTTTTCATTGGTGATAAAGTGATAAGGCTTCAAACGTACACTCCCCACTCTCATAACTAAATAGCTTTCTCATTAGACCCACTAACAACAACAACAACAACATAATAATAATAATAATAATAATAATAATAATAATATTATTATTATTATTATTATTATTATTATTATTATTATTATTATTGTTACTCCTACTATTATTATTATTATTATTATTATTAGCATTTTCTTGTTGTTGTTGCTTTTGTTGTTGTTGTTATTGTCATCTCCTTGGCTTTTGTTAAGATGAAAAGATCTTTTTATTCTGATGATAAATATTATTGTAAGGGTGGTTTATTCCTGTTGTGTAAATTCTAAAGTCTACAATTATTTTGAACAATATTACTATTATTTTTGTAGTATAGGATTATTATTATTATTATTATTATTATTATTATTATTATTATTATTATTATTTCAGCTCTCTAATTCTTAAGCAAAACGTGAAAGCTTGTTGTAATTTTCGTACTTTAACCAGTATGCTCTCAAATTAATACCCCCAAATCAATTTCATAAAAAAAAGCAGAAAAGAAAAAAAGTTTTCTGAAGTTTCAGGGACTACAAATGACACTTTTTGCTAGAATCATATGTGCTACCATTTGAGTAAAATATAACACAACAGTTAGCCATAAACACAAGATCATAATGTACTGTATTAGTATTAGCATTAGTATATGTGTGTGTGTGTGTGTGTGTGTGTGTGTGTGTGTGTGTGTGTGTGTGTGTGTGTGTGTGTGTGTGTCAAAATAAAAGCAGTTCTTAGTCATGGACTCAGACTTTGAAAAACTGAGACACGCTCATGATTTTCTAATCACTGTTATGTCACCTGGCAACGCGCTAACCTGCTATCTCACAATCTGTGACACACTTTATGTCAACACGAGAGTTAGAAATAAGGCTGAAAGACAGGACTATGATTAATAAGGCTGAGCATGAAGGTATTATTACCTGTTGTGACAAGCACATTGTCATGTTATTATTCCATGTGCGGGTTGACGTGTTATAAAGCATTACAGTGCTCCGATTGCAGAAGGAACACGACACAATAGTTCTGTCTCGTCAATAGATCCTTTAATTATCACACAAAGAGGGGGTTAGGAGGGCACTGCCTGCTATGTGACAGATTACACCGCAAACACAACAGTACTAGGGGGAAAAAAAGTATTTTTTTGAAACAATAAGGTGGCGGAGAAGCTGGCAGGATGCTCAGACAATAGTCCCACCTTTTTCCTGCGACTTTCCCGCAGTTCCTTCCAGGCTACAGTGCCGGTCTGATAACAGATAAAGCGGGGATCGCCCGTTTCTACCAACGTCCTGTTTTCCATCGCCTTTTTATTTTCGCCCCACTTGCACTCTCAATCCTGTTTTTGATTCACGTATTGAGTTTTTCTGTAAGTCTGCAGCAAGAAGGTTATATTAGTCGGATTTGGATTTGAAGAGCAGAAAAGGAAGCTTGTCAAATCCTTTGATTGACGTTGGATAAATAATGTTTTTTTTTTTCAAATCTAATCATATTAATTACTGTTATTTAAATAGCTAATATTTAAACTCATAATAAACTTGCATAATAAACTGAAATTGTGATTTTGATCTCGGCAATTAGTGCTTTGTGAAAGGAAGCAATTAATGTGTTATTCAGCGGGATGCTTACAGCGTGATAGTGAGACATTTACATGTTTCATGCAGCACCGCTTACCAAGACGAGTGTGTGCAGGAATCGAGAGACTTTCTGCTGTTTGTTTGGGTAGCTCTGATTTCAAGTATTCCTGCAGATGTGAAGTGTCATGATTCATTACGTGATTCATTCTTAATAAGTAATGGCTAGAAAATGGATTGGTTTTGATAACTGCTGAAATAAAAACAGTTCTTTCTAGTACGTTGTCCTTACTACGCCTGTCACAATAGTGAAATGATTTCTGATTAATTGTAATACAAACAATTACAATAAATTGCTTTTTTTTTTTAAATTTGCATTTTTTCTTTGTATTCTTGTAATATCTGCCTAATATTAGTGCATCCGACTATTTACCAACCTTGAACATATGAAAAAACATCTCAGACAAATGTCTCAGGCCATAGTTACAAACAGTTAATGGTCTTGGAAAAAAATATTAATTATGATTTAATTTCTATCAATAGACTCACTGAGAATGAATCTTGTGTATGCAAATGCATTGTGATTGCTCAACTACTAATGTTTGATGGTAAATTCGAAATTGCACAAATAATCGTTCAAATAACTTCAGGTTTAAATCTGAATATAGATATGGATATTTGTGCTCCAAATATCCATATCTATATTCAGATTTAAACCTGAAGTGGGTGTGGTCTAAATTGAAAGGCTAAACTCAGAGGTCAGCATGGTGTGTGATTCTGGCTCTGACAGTTCCTCAACCTCAGCTATATCACTCGAGTTCATAAATATAAATGTCCCACTTTTGTAGTTTTTTTTTTGTTTGTTTGTTCCTGCCCACAATATTTTCTAATGATTTAGTGGTTCAATTTGCAAAAATATACTAAAAAAAAATTAAATTATAGCCTAATTTAAACCATTGCAACCCTGACCAGGCAGTTACTAAGGATGCTGTAAATATATCATGTAGCGATGCATATTTGTGTTAATGAAGGAACATAGTATTTCTGTCCAGTGAGCTTCATGTCTAACCACTCGTTCACCTGCATAAAAAAAAACCTCCAGCTTGCGTGACTTTTCTTGTTGCATTGCACAGGATCCCAGACTCAACAGACACCTTTAGTCTCAACCAAATGACCTGTGAATCTGAAAGCTTTAAAAAATAATAATAATAATAGTCCACCTTCTGTTTGTATCTGTGTTTGTATTCATTCCAGTTAATGTATTTGGTTACATCCCTACTGTACATGTTTGGGTTACATAATTTTGGTGAAATTTTGGTGAGATCAAGTAGCATTACTACCAAACATTACTTATGGACAAGCGTGTGAAAAAACACGATTAATACTCTCAAATTGTTGCATTCAGATGAAAGAATGGACTTAAATGAAGAATGTAAATGTTCACACAAAACATGTCTTATACAGCAAAATCCCTAGCCTTGAATTAACAACTACAGCATGCATTTAATCCTGCATTACTCTTACCAGAGAAGTGGGACATTGTACCTCAGACTTACGCCATTTTCAAACTCTGTCCAAGCTACAAAGTCAAAAAAAAAAACACCTCTATGTTCGTTTTTGTTAGCAACAAGCTAGCCTCTAACCGTGATATGTGGTGTTTATTTACCTCGAACTGTATAGCCAGTGTTATAGATTTAATGAACAAACTGAGCAAAGATTTAATGAGCAAATGTATGCTGATTCATCTAAAACAAATGCTACTATATAAAGTATAACATGTAAAAGAAAGAGGTACTGCTCTTTTTTAAACTGCTGATGCTGTGAGCTGCCAGATTGATTCGATGTCGAGGTTGAGGAGACCGTCCCAAGTTCCCGAGTAGGAATTCCACGTCGAGGGAGCATTTTCTTCGGTTTTTCTAGTCAGACGAGACTTTACTGTTCAATGTTGAAAATCAGATTCGGGTCCACTTAAGTCTGCCCGTCACTCTCAAGTAAATCGTCAGCACCGTTTGCTGTGCAATTTGTTTTTGTGTGGATGTTAAGTGTAGAGAGTAGCTTTATGTATGAAGCATGAAGTGCCACATCTACATAATTCCCATTACTGAAGCTTAACCTCAGTTAATCCCTGTTTACTGGTCGGGCACTGATAACGCCAGCTCAGATCCTGATTACAAAGGAGACACAAAGTCCAGCTTGACGGAAGAGGATGCTGAAGAAAGAGACTTGGCATTAACAAAGGATATGTTCACAGTGCAGGGAAAAAATGACAAAAACAAGAGTTTCTTTAAATACATGAGACCTGATTTTTTTATGAAGAGCAAAAACTCACACTGAATCTGAATTTTTCCAGTTGAAATGTTGAATTTTCCAATCAGAAGGTGTGTATTAATATTCTATAATAATTCTGGCTGTAACAGAAATGACAGGTTTATGTTAATATGCTCAGTCTAATACAGCATTGTTTCTGTAACAGCTCATACACAGGGACTTGTCTGGTGGACGCTCCACAAAATCTAAAGCTAATAAGCAGATTTACATAAATGTGTCGTTATATAGTGAAGAAAAATGTATGATCATTGATACGGTAAAGCTTTTTTGAAGAAGATGTTTATATAATATTTATGGAAGGAGTCTCCAGTGTCAGCACTTTAACATTGTCATACAAAAGCAGGTACCCTTTCCGAAGTCCTGTCTCTTGTCCAAGAGTCATTGTACGGTTCGACAAACAGAAATTAACTTGAAGAGAAGGGGGGAAGAAAAGAGGCTGGGGATGGAACTACTGTCAGTCATTGCTATAGCATAAGTGATAACAGAAACTAGTATGTTTCTTGGATGTTCCATGATTAAAAGCGTAAATGTCTAATTTATTAACTACTTTAAAAACATAATCATTGGCAAATTGTTGGCTTATAAGAGGAATAAAAGACTTTAGACCATGCTGTTATAGGAAAATAATCTTCAGGGTGGTAATGGCGCCATCAGTGTATCACACCACCTGGTCCAGTACCGGACACTACACAATACAGAGTTTAAAACATAAATTTTAAACAGTATTAAAACTCAGAGTTTGATCAAAGAAGCCTTGAAAGTAGTAAGTCATTTTGTGTGTGCAACAGCGTCCTTGTTGTGATCCTCCCACTCCTGGCTCCAGTCTCACACCACAGAAAGCCAACATCATCCCTCTTTCTTTTCCTTTTCACTGAATTTGCAGCCGTCCTCCAGCACACACGAATGTTAAAAAACAACTTCTGGTTCAACTTCAAGTCCAGCCAGCATGTTGGCTGGAGCGTTATTCTTTTGAATATGAGGGGTCAGGTTTTAGATATAGTACATGGTTCCCTTTTTATATTGTGTCTTTAATACCGGAGATGTTACTCATTCACCTATAATTTAACTCCTGAAGATGTACAGTCTGTATGCACTTACAGATGAGTAACAGCAATACATCTTATACACTGATGTAAAGCCTGACCTTTATGACTCGGTTATTGTGTTACACAAAGTGTACAGATATCTAAATGTTCTGTAGGTTGACATTTCCTGGGCAGCTGCAGTGTCAGTAGTCTGAAACAATATGGTTCATTCTTCAGTGATGAAGGCAAAGAGGTGATTTAAAGGGAAAACGCTGACAGCAGACGTTTGTAGGGTCGTTCCAAACGTTTGTTGAAAGTGACGCTTCAGAACATGTTTGTTAGGAGAAACTAATGAGTGGACAAGTGAGTCTTTCTCAGAGATTTCTCTAAGCCACATATTTGTATGCCTTTATTCAGCAAGGTGTGATACAGCCTCGACTTCTCTCAAGCCAACTTATATAAAAGTTACAAGACAGCATACGGGGTTGGCACTTGTGGCTTACAATTTGTCTTACTACTTGAAATCCCATTAAATTTCTCACTTATTAGAATTATACAAGTCTCCTCGGTTCTGCTGCCATCTTCAGTTTCAGGCTCCGAGGTCTACAGAGACCTTAAAGAGATTTCAGGAGTCCTTTAGAGCAGCGTTGTTTACAGCTACATTCAACTGCTCTGTGTCTTCAGAGGGAATCTCACTAAATAGATCTACTAATTACATCCTTCTTCAGTAGCTTACTGAGGAAAAAAAAAAAAGAAATCATATTTAAGATCTGGTTTATTGTTTATTCCTGATGTAGTTACATGCTCCTGTGAGTTTGAGAAATGTGTCTGTTATTTTTGTGCTATAAAAAAAAAAAGCAGACGCTGTTGTTATTTACTGAGGATCCCGGGCGCCGTTGTATCTCTAAGCCTGCGGATTTCCCATAAATCCCGGCTGCTTGGCCTCGGCGGTGCAGTGACTGGGTCGAGAGGCGCCATTGGCGTGCTGATGAATCCCTTTAGACGGCCCAATCAATACGGCTTTATCTTCAGGCGAGCGGCGCAGACGCTCGTGTTAGTTCACCTGGGGTCCTGAAGGAGTGATCAGCGCACTGTACATCAAAGCCCACTATCAGACAGCAGCAATCAGGAGAGAAGGCCTGATCCACTCATCTCCTGTGGCACCCGAAGACGTGTGATCTATCGCCCATGAGCACTCATGCTGTTGAATATGTCATCTTTATCAGCGCTGATCTGTGTTTCTGGAGCCATAACCACTGTAGCTTTTTTCACCAGTCAGTCAGGATATTAAGGCTACAGACGGCAATGTTTATTACAGTACAGACATAAAACACACACTTTGCAAGTGAGAGGGTTCTTAGTGGAATTGTTCTGTGCGCTACTTAGCACTGGAATAGAGATAACGTAGAGAAATCTAGAAAATGGACAGATTATACGGAAGAATTTACACACTGTCGGACCCTTTACCACGAAATTTTGCCCTTTTCTTCTGTATATCGTGCTGAAAAGTTCAGACAGACTTTCCTGAACAGAAATGTTTCTCTATGGCGTGTATCCGTATCACAATCACAAAGACAGTGGAAGAATTTTAAAATCTGGTTAGCCCCAAAATTAAAAAAGGAGAACATCACATTTAAGGACATATTACTTCATAATGATTATTTTGACCTGAAAAGAATTTTCCACTGATTTATCAGTTTATTTGTTACTACGTGAAGTGGCATGTACATTTGAGAAAAGGGTTTCTTGTTGGTTCTTTGGATGGTTAAGAAGTCTAGCTTTCAAAAGTGGTTCAATTTTCAAAAGTGGTTCTCCCAGGTTTCGTGATTGAATTAGCTATTTAGACCAGGAAATCTCTTTCGGTTTGGTTATTGAATGGTTCCTTAGGGCAAAAAACAAATGTCAAATGTCATGCTTTTAGATCTGAACTCCGATCAGAGTTCTGAACTCTGGAGCCCCTCCGACACTCCACCGAGCCCTGTTGTTAAATAACGAACTGCCTCAAGTCATAGGTTATGGTTGGTTGTATGCCGGTTCTACAATATAAATGTGACATATTATATTATAAATGAGAAATTTGTCAACCAATGACATTTCTACTACAGCAGAGGAAAACTACCACTTTTATTTGTTGTAAAACTGCACACATGGCTGTGGGGCTGCTGAGAAAAGCGACCCTACAGCTTTAAAGCTGCTTTATGCTCTTAAAACGTAGTCTTTAAAGAGTAGTTGATCACTTTTTTAAACTTCATTTTTTTCATTCACACCAGGCTAAATGCCAACAACTAACAACCATAAACACCATTTTGGCGACATTTGCCTGTCCATGTTAGTACGGATCTTCACATTCAGCTCACAGAGTAATAAAGATAAAGAGCTGACAAAAAAATAATTGGTTTGGAATTATTTATATGGATGTTATTTAGAACATTAAGAAGATTAGCTCTTTGTGCAATGAGCCCGAATGTTTTGTGGATTGTGTTATTGCAGTTTATAACATTGAATTCTCAATTCTGATTGGTCAGAAGGTTTTGATAAATTAGTACAGATATTTATAAGTCAGAGGTAAAGCTGCTTAAAGTTTTCAGACACAAGAGAGTATTCAGGATAGAGGGCTTTTTTACGCTTTCCAGTTTCTCCGTAACATGAGAAGCTGCACACTTTTTGTCTTTTTAACTTAAAGCGAGAGAAGAAAAAACAGAGGTTGTTGAGGGAATGACTGTTTGTAGCTGCTATAATGTGAGACAACAGGAACTAACTTGTTTCAAGGACAATTAAATGTTGCTCCATTGTATTTTATTTCCTACTTACTTGACTGTAATAAAGATATAAATCCAATAAAATCTTACTGAATAATATGCTTTAAGATGAAGAACCTAATAATAAGCTGAGACTTTAAGGGGTTAATCAGATATTAGTGTATGTGATGGTTAATATAAAGTCAAAAAGCCTTTTTCGTCACACAAAGTCGACGTCGTGAAAGCGACGAGCGAGAACACCTCGACATAACTATAACAAGGGTCCCCGACGACTGTCATTAAATAGTGTTAATTGGTGCAAATGCCTGATCAGATTGGCCATTGATTGTGACAGTGCCGATTATCTCTCAGATAAATGGAATCCTTTAATTCCCAGTTTCTGCCGGATTCCGACCGTGCCATCCAAGGCCATTAAAATCCTGTAGCAATTAAGGTATAACAGAGTAATTAGTGCCAAGATGGAGGGATGTAATTAATGTTTGTGGTATTTTTTACCTTGTTGTCTCTATTGGTGCATAATTTTGGGATTTTTCATAGGCACATACATTTCTATATCTACAGTTTTTCTGTTTTTGTGTTGTTACCATTAGCACCACAGCTCAACATCGCAAAATAACAAGCAGTGTTATTTCATCATTATGGACAACTCTCGAAAAATTTCCTGTCATGAATACATTATTCAGAGTTTGGTGCTGTGTAATGGAGCTCAGTTTTCACATCAGTAAATGTTTAGATCTACCCTACTGATCGACTGGCTGTAAACACACACATACACACACACACACACACACACACACACACACACACATGACCCCAGTATTGGAAACATGTCTGCTCTGAGGGGATCAATGAGCTCTCGGAGTGTATTCTCTCCACCTGCTGACACCAGCGCTGGGCTGAAGTGGCGCAGCTCAAGTGCTCACGTCAATGGAGCTCCAAAGCAATATTGAGCTGTAAGGCTGCAGCAAAGCACTGCAATTCACACAGCACTGTTAGATATATAGATAGATGAGGGATTTCCTTTTTCACTGGTTTGGGTTACAAAGAACTGGCTGAGAGGTTTCACTAAGGGGTTTGAAGTTTTTGTGTCATTCCTGTCATGTAACCTTTAAGCCCCAAATTTCAGAGTCAGTATTCAAGAGCTCAAAGAGTTAGAGCGATTTTCATATGAAGGAAGTCAATAATGCTGTGTCCCATCTAGTTACCACAATCTTTACCATTTGTTGTGTTTCCTAAGAGGAAAACATGTGTGAATTCTTACAAATTGATAATAATGAGACTAGTGCTGAGTTTTCAGTCAGTCAATGCTGTCTCATTTGCGTGGCGGTTTGGGAAAAACCTGTCAGATGTCTCTGTGGCTGAATTCAAACAGCAATAAAAGTGGGTTTTTCTGACTATAATATGCCTACACACCTCTTCCTTAAGAAAATAGAAATATAT
Organism: Pangasius macronema; assembly: GCA_037577455.1. Classification (NCBI taxonomy): domain Eukaryota; kingdom Metazoa; phylum Chordata; class Actinopteri; order Siluriformes; family Pangasiidae; genus Pangasius; species Pangasius macronema. Next base: position 4,322,804 of record CM074951.1, read on the forward strand.
TTTACCAAATGGATATGGAAATGTTTTTTATTTAGTCTACTTTCTGACCTTGCGTTGCTGTCTGACTTCAAAGATCACAGGAGCCAGAAGCCAGTTTAACAAACACAGTGATAAAAGCAGTCAGACTGCTGAAAGATACCTAAAACGTTGCTAGCTTCTCACGATTTGATTAGGGTGTTACACGCCATAATTAAATGGAATCAATTCAGTTTGTAATGAGATAAATGTCCACAGCCACATCATCATCAAAACAGAGAACACACTCTGTACAGATGACAGAGGACAGAGTATTAAAATGTTTTAAATCACTAAATAAAAGTACAATAATAATAAGAAATGTATTCAGCAAAACAGAACTGAGGGAATGAATCAGTGATTATTTCTCCACCGATGTTAGCATGAACACTCTAGGTAGCTCAACTCTCTGCTACTACTCCGAACACAAATTTGTGACACTGAAAATTGAGTCCACTACTCTCTCTGACTGATGTGGATGATACTGATAATCAAAGCCAGAACTCATTTCTTCTTCTTCTTTTTCTTCTTCTTCTTCTTCTTCTTCTTCTTCTTCTTTCGGCTTTTCCCTTCTGGGGTCGCCACAGCGAATCACCACTCTCCACCTATCCCTATCTTCTGCATCCTCAACA